>CM067368.1:14141269-14331269 GCA_034401795.1 Chaetoderma sp. LZ-2023a
GATGCACGCTGTCGCTTTGTTTCTAGCAATTTTGTAAAGTGCGTAATCTGTGGTCTTCTTTGTTTCACTGTATCTTTTGTATGCCCGATTTTTGCTACTTAGTGATTCTGTTGTAGTACGGCCAAGCCAGAGGTGCTTTTTCTTACCGCATTTATTTGATGAACGGATATACTGCTCTTCTATTGTGATCAATGTTTTGTGTAGGAGGTTCCAAGCTTCTGACGCATTAAGTTCATGCAGATGATTCCAGTTAGTCGTTCCTAAATCTTTTCTCATTTCCGTATATACCGTCCTTTATTCAAAAGTAGCATTGGCGTAGCTATCTGTTTGCTTGTGCTTAAGATGTCAGGATGTAGTGATATTTGCAGAACCTCATGCGTACGTTTTCCTAGTGGAGGTAGGTGGGTTATTTCGTGGACAATGTTTTGGTTGTTTGTTAAAACTAGATCCAAAATATTTGAAGTCTGATTTATTCTATGTTGTGTCGCATTAGTAACTAGTTGCTGTAGAAAAATCTGGCTGCTAGTTTTAAGAAAACCATCTTCGCCTTCATTTGAAGAAATTCCAGTGCACCAGTTAATCGATGGGAAGTTGAAATCCCTTACTATAAGAGTGTGGTCTGCATTTGCTGTATCAACCTTGTTTAGTAGATTTACGAGTTTGTTTTTGTTTGGACCGTCTGAGTTGGGACTTCTGTAGATACAACCAACAAGAATTTTTCCTTTTGTTGTTTCGTCCATGTACGCCACACCGATTCCTGAAAGCTTTCATCATTTAGGGTTTCACAGGTTTTAGCATTTAATGATACATGTGGGAATAGATGATGACTCCTCTTGATGGATTACTATTCAGCGAGAGATGGTACTCATCAATCTGCAGTTCACTAATGTTTATGGTTGTGATTTGTGGTAATGCCTCTGTTATTTGTATGATAGCAGGGCGAATCTTGTGTACTAGAGCTTCAAGCTCAGCTTTTTATTATTAATCAGACTATCTGCATTTGTGCATATACATGTATTGGTTATTGTTTTAGAATTTCTATCATTGTTTATTTGAATATGTTTTGGTATCTGCCCTATGTTGGTGTCTGTGATCTCACCAGTTAGGGGTTTTACATGGTTTTTATGCCTTACATGTTTTGATTTTTCATGTCTTCCATTGTCCAAGGTTGTGTAGCTTATTATGTTTTCATTGCAACTCATAGTGTAGTTGGGTGCCTCATTGTTGTGTATGTTTACAGTTTCTTCGTTTAGTACCGAGTATCGGTTTGATAATTGTGTTGGCATTGTGTGATGCTTGTACTGGTTTGTAGCTGGGTTCATAGTAGTTCGTAGTTTGTTATCCATCTTACTAAGTTGTCGCCAATACAATAGCACATAGAAATTGAAGCCGCACATTGCCAGTGGGTTAATAAAATTAAAAAATTAAAATATATATATATATAATATATATATATATATATATACACCTGTGCAAAAGTTAAGCACCAGCAAAAACAATAGAACGTAGAAACATGATGGTACAACTAGGCTGCCATACTTTTTGTCCCCGCGTTAGCGGACATAATTCCAAGTACGAAATGCACATGCATGCATGACTTCACGCCGCTTGATGTCCGTGCATGGCGGGCAACAGCACACGTGTTCAGTTATGTAAAAGTCCAGTTTGAGGTGTAGAAACATTACATACAGATTTAGGCGACAAGATTAGGAATTTTGTGTTCATGACCGTGGTTTATTTGTACAGAGAGAATTAGCTCTTGATTGTGAACCGCTATGGCAAGACGAAGGTTAAGTGATCGTGTGAAATGGCAAATCATAGGCATGCATACCACTGGTATCTCATGCAGAGAGATTGGCAGACAGCTGAACATTAACCATACTGTAATCAGTAGTTTGATTGCAAAACATGGGCAAACTAACGAGGTGAAGGACAGGCCTAGATCTGGAAGACCGAAGAAGACTACTGCCCGTGATGATCGAGCCCTAGTACGCCTTGTTAGGAGATCTCCATTCACCAACAGCAGAGTGCTCAGCCAGCAATGGGAAATGCGCAATAGAGTGTCAATGTCTACCGTCAAAAGGAGACTGTATGTTGCTGGCATGAAAGCTAGGAGACCTGTCAGACGTCCTCTCCTCACTGCACACCACAAAGAGGAGCGTCTGAGGTGGTGCAACGAAAGAAGACACTGGAACATGAGATCCTGGAGACGGGTACACTGGTCCGATGAAAGTCGGTTCCTGTTTCATGCCACAGATGGTCGAACTCGTGTATGGAGGTCCAGACGCACGGCGTACGACCAACGTAACAGCATGGAAGAAGTTCCATTTGGTGGAGGTTCCGTTATGATATAGGGGTGCATCTCATTTGATTGTAAGCTGGATCTGTTGACTGTACCTGGAACACTAAATGGACAAAGATATCAAGATTCCATACTGGATAGAGTTGTGGTCCCTCATTTTGTAAATCATGCACCTGGAACCCACCCTATATTCATGGATGACAACGCCCGACCACATCGTGCTAGAGCTGTGCATGAATACCTACGCCAGAATGCCATCGAAACCCTACCATGGCCAGCAAGGAGCCCTGACATGAACCCTATTGAGCATATCTGGGACATTCTGGGAAACATGGTGAGAAGGAGGGATCCTCCTGTGCAGAACCTACAGGAATTAACAGACGCACTCTATCTTGAATGGCAACGAATACCACAATGGCGTATCAGTCGGTTGGTGACCAGCATGAGACGTCGTGTCCAGGCCGTCATCCAGGCACAAGGTGGATATACCCGGTATTAATAATGACAGTCTCAAACTCGTGCACAGATGTTAAACTTCGTTTTCAGACACCATTAATGACAATCTAGCCACGTGTGTCAACTGTAGGGCAATAGTTGTCAGTTGTGTCAACGTAACCATATTCAGGCCTCGTTTTGAAGTTCAAACAAAAACATACAGTGTTTCCCCCACCATCATAATCAGCATTCCTCTAGTTGCATTATTACCTCTTGCACTAAGATGGATGGGTACATAAATGTTTATGCTATTGCTTTCTTCATAGCACATGAATATACCCTCGTATGTGCGTAAAAATAGGGTGGTGCTTAACTTTTGCACAGGTGTATATATGGGAGATCTGACATGGATACCCTTAGGGCTTCACGGTATTTCGGTATGATACCGAATACCGGTATCATACCCATACCGGTTGTCATACCGGAATGATATTTTCAATACCGAAATATCGAAATATTATAAAAAATATTATTTGTAGAGTTTGCAATGATCATTTCGTCGTAAACAAAAACTGTCAAAATCCAACCCGGAAGTAATCACAACCGCCAAGTCTCGCGAATCTCGCGAGATTTGAAAGTCATAAGTACATTTTATCGGCACTGAAAAGTAAAAATGCCGAAATATCTACAAATTTATCATGCCTTATTGTTATATCCATACCTGTTCAGTTCATATTATATTAATCCTTCATTGTGTAACGATTTTCTATGCCAATAAAGGTCATTTAACTATAAAATTTCAAAGTTTTTTTGCAACGCAATTTCTGATAAATGTCCACCATTGTTCTTACAAAGGGTGATGATGACGTGTTTGACGTCATTATGCTCAAGAATAAATTAAAATAAACACAGCTCAGCCTCGTTCTGATTATCATTACGGGAATACTCCATCCACATTCCATTCTGATGACGCTATTGACGGCATTACAAGGTCGACACCTATTGTTAACTTTCGCTTTGCGCGTGGTGATCATACAATAACTCCTTGTCAAAACTAGAATTGAGAAAGAATGCTCATTCAAACCTGTATGTGTCCAGCGTTTATTGACTAATTTAACTAAGACTATTGATTGCCCGCCCTGGCCGCCTAACCCTTCGATATACAGTGGCAGAATTTTGAATGCATAATATGTAGTATATGATCAAATGATTATTTTGAAAAAAATTTCCTTCAAATTTGTTGTGCTGTTCTTGATAACAAATATCACTAAAATTATTTTGGAAAAAGTGTTTCAACTTTACTGATTTTTTAAATTTTTTTGTAAAGAAAACAAGAGTATAGGTCACACACTCTGATCACCGCGAAATCAATGGCCCTATTATTAGGCTATTAATCCATTCTATTCATACAAATTATTGATAAATTATTGATCGTCATGTGACCCAAGCTCAAGAAGACCTTTTTATAAATATAGCCGTCCTAGCCGATACTAGTATTAATGTTTTAAAATTAATTTCGGACGATTATATCTTTTCAACACTATGGAATTGATTCCTAAAGCCAAGGGAACGTCTCCCGTTTGGTTACATTTCGGATTTATAGCAGGCGATGACGGTAAAGCAACTGATGAAGAAAAGCCAGTGTGTAAATTGTGTAAAGAGTCTGTGTGCGCCAGAGGTGGTAACACCTCTAATTTACGATTTCATTTACGCAAGCATCATCCGCAAGCATTTTTGCAACTGACGTTCACGCCTGGTAAACGAAAGAGTGACGATTTAACCATTGATGACGAGACAGAGACACCGCCGCGAAAGCAGCAGAAGATAAGTGAGTCATTCTGTAAAGGAACGATCTACGAGAAATCGCATCCACGACACAAACGCCTGACTGAAGCAGTGACGCGATACTTAGCCGGAGGTATGATTCCTATATACACAGTAGACAACGATCACTTCATTAACATGCTCTCACAGTTTGACAGCCGGTACAAATTGCCTGGTCGTAATTACTTTGGCGATACTGCGATTCCGCAGTTCTATATTGAGGTGCGCAATAAGATCGTCGATGAACTGAAATGTGCAGACTACTTTGCTACTACCACGGATCTTTGGTCATCAGAAAATATGGTGCCGTATCTTGGCCTGACCGTCCATTTCATCGATAGGACGTGGACCCTACAGGCTCGTGTGTTAGAAACATTGTATTTTCCAAATGACCATACGGCAGATAACATCGGACAAACTTTGACAGAATGTTTTGCAAACTGGGGACTTAGCGCTGACAAGCATGTGTGCATGACGACGGATAACGGCAGCAACATAAAAAAGGCTCTACGAGATCTGGATTGGATTAACCTGTCATGCTTTGGCCACAATTTGCATCTAGCAGTAAATGGTGCAATGAACGATAAGCGTATATCGAGAACGTTAGGTGTATGCCGTACGATTGTGTCGACATTCTCGACCAGCTGGAAGAAGCGACGCGAGCTCAAGGAGGCGCAGGAAACCCTTGGATTGCCAAAGCATCAGCTGATTACAGTAAGTTTGTTATCTATATATTGTAGTTTACATATAGTAGGCCTACATGTACTCTTGCTGAATATTTGCAGTGATAGTTTAACTGAATCATTATAATAGTTTTCAGTAAAATAATTATTCAAATATTCAGCAGAATTCATCTATTATGTGTGTTTGGGATGAAAATGGTTGATCAGTCAAGCACAGTATGTGGTGTATTATTTCTATAGTAGGCCAGTAGTTGTTGCCTTAGTAACGCTTGACCGCTTAGCCGGCAAGATGACTATGATGAGGACATTGACCCATTTAATTCAGTTAGAATTAGATATGTCATCCTAAATTGTTCATTTGCAAGCCCTAAGATAAAATTATTTTTTGAAAATTTACCTCTGGAATGACTTGCTAAGTTACTATGATGAGGACATTGACCCATTTTATTCTGTTAGAATTAGATATGTTATCCTAAATTGTTCATTTGCAAGCCCTAAGATAAAATTATTTTTTGAAAATTTACCGCTGGAATGACTGGCTAAGTTACTATGATATGGACATTGACTAAATTGTTCATTTGCAAGCCCTAAGATGAATATGTCTTAATCTTATCTATTCACAGGATTGTGCCACTAGATGGGGAGCCAAGTTTGCCATGATGAAGAGGATAGTTGAGCAGGAGCCAGCCATTACCAGAGTATTAAATTTAGATCGGAAGACTAAACAACTAGCCCCTACTTGGCAGGATTCCCATGTTTTGGAAGCAGTGTGTAGTTCCCTAGAATGTGTAGGAGACTTTACCGATATTTTGTCACAGGAGAAATATGTTAGTGTATCTTCATTGAAACCTCTGCTTAACGTCATCAATGTCAATGTTCTCAATCCGCCAACAGAGGATGATGTAATTGTTCATGACTTGACAACCGAGATGAGAGATTCGATAAAGAAATCTCTGTCAAAACGTTACAATGACGATAAAATTAATGAACTTCTATGTGTGGCAACCTTTCTTGATCCTAAGTTCAAGAATCAATATCTGACCGAGGAGGAGTACCACACTGTGAAGGAGAAAATTCGTATGGATGTATCACTACATGTCAAGCCTGTGTCTATCAGTAACGATGTCCATGTTAAACACACACCAGCTAAGAAAACCTTAGCAAGTTTGTTTGTCAAAACCAAGAAATCAAGTGACAATCAATGTAGCTCAGTAGACACTCTCCCAGTAGATAGTGAACTTGTATTGTATTTAGGTGCCCCTGAACCAGACCAAGACTCCAATCCACTAGACTGGTGGAAAATTCATGAAAAGAGCTATCCGACCTTAGCCAACTTTGCTAAGAAGTATCTTTGTGTGACTGCCACAAGCTGTCCCTCAGAACGACTCTTTAGCAAAGCAGGCCAGATTGTTAACCCCAAACGTGCTTGCTTAAAACCTGATAAGGTCAACATGCTATCTTTTCTGGCAGGAAATATGTCAAACTTTGTAAAACAATAATGCTGTAGCAGTGAGAATTATCCATTTGCAGACCAAATGAAAACTATTTTTGAACATTTTTTACTAGAATGACTGGCTAGATAACCGAGCCAGTCATTCCAGTGGGAAATTTTCAAAATAAGTTTTCACTTGGTGTGCAAATGCATTATTTGCAATTAACTCTACACCTAAGAACCATAAGAGACCTATTGTTGTACTCGTGACCCCGTGTTTTGTATTCTTAAGTGCTAAAATCACACATTTAGATTAGTAAACATAGTGCTCTCGAGTGAATAGGCCTAGCAAAAACTATTGAAAAGAGTTATCCCTGGAATGACTGGCTTGATAGCCGAGTCAGTCATTCCAAGGATACATTTTCAAAAAAAGTTTATCATTTGATTATATTGTTGATTTGTTTTAAATATTTGGAATAAAATTTACATTTAATATTTGTGGCTCGCTGTTATTTCTGCTGACTAATGGTAGCTGTCAATCATTCACCCGTTATCAAGTGCGCGTAAACATTCTGCGCACTTTACGGGGTCACTTCCGGCTTGCACATATTTTACGTGAGTCAACATTTTATGAACTAATATCGCGACTTTGCTTCCAAAATACACAAGTAACGCGATTTATATTGTTATCTTTGTATATAGATGATAATATAAATAGTGCCGCTTGTTCATTTATGGAAACAAATTCGAACTGAGAATAGTATTTAATGTCCGAGCATGGTGTCATATGTATGTCGTTCAAACACTAATACGTTACACGACAACGATGATTTGGGGGTGGGGAAATGACAACAAAACACATGTTTTATGTAGAATATACAAATGCTATGGCGCCCAAAGTACCCCCTACAACATCATTCAATGCACATATGAGTAATACCGGTATGAAAGGTATACCGGTATTGAAATTGATACCATAACCGGTTTTCGTTTTTCCAATACTGTGAAGCCCTAGATACCCTGCCCATATCCGTCTGCTCACAATCCTAAAATGTATCCTAATCCATCAAGTTTGTAATGTATAGACGCCAGCTCCACATTGTATATCGAGGCTGGTCTGTATTCCAATCTACTCATCATTCATATCACAGAATAGTTCTTGCTGTGGCCGTAATTCATGCCCTGATCCTTCCAGAACTTATCCAATCTGCTATCAAAACACTGGAGATTGGCCGCATTAACGACCTTGTGTGGAAGTCCATTCCATATGTCTGTCACTCGATTAACAAAGGACTGTTTCCTAATATCCAATCTTGAGTAGTTCTTGTAGATTTTATAGTTATGTCCTCTGGTATCAGCCGTGTTGTCCGCCCGTTGAACGTGAAGATTTGACATGTGACCCGTTTATCATACATGCCCCGAATGATTTTGTATGTTTCTATAATATTCCCTCTCATCCGCCTACATTTTAATTGTTGGTATCTGCCGTATCTTTAGCCTCTGTGTGTGGTCAAGTTCCTTTAATGAAGGCACACACCTCGTCGCTCTACATTCAACATTTTTCAGTGTGTCAACATCGCATTTATTGAGCGAGTTTGGATCCATCCATTGTGATGCATGCACTTGTGCTATACCGGGGAAGGGGCATGTTAATTGTATTAGAATGTTTCTGCTGAGTTATGGGTGTGTGATACGCTATGATTTATGTCTGACGATTTTCGATGGCGTTTGTTCATGTCCCTGTAAATCCGGCGATTTTAGTTCCTTTCCAGCTTTTATATGCACCCTGCAAGCGATTTGCTGCGCGACAGTTATTTACTAAAACTAGCTAGCGGCTGTCAATGGTCCCCACAGATTTCATCCGGAGTGTATATTCGTTCATAATTTTATATGACAGACCTTAATAAACCTAAAGTGTTATATGTTTCCGGTGAGAACAATCATTCCTCTACACGTAGGCATCGAAAATTAAGCGATGCAATCAATAATATGAATTTAAGCGTCGCCAATCCAACCGGGGTGTCAAAATTGGTTTCACACCTTGTGTATATTATATATAGGTGTATATACATCATGTAGCAGGGGGATATGTGGTAGTGATATGGATGGACGAAAATTCAAAGGCCTGTGACTGAACTGAATGGAATGAATGTCTTCTCATCCATGTATTGATTCAAGATTCAAGATTATTTATTCAATAATTCCAAGATAAACGAATTCACAAATCATACCAGGTTGTCCGCCTAAGGCAGTGCCTATTGTTATGACGGACACCTTACACACATATATACAGGTATATATAAATTAGACAAGACAGTACTTACACAAACAATTATAAATTCAGACATTACATTTACTACTTCCTTATTAACCCTTTGACCCTTGATCCACATAAACAGTTTAAATTTCAAAGAGGAAATATGTCAATTCGCGGGTCAAGAGGAGACCACCCCTCCCCACACCCCCAGCACCCTCCCAACCCACACACCCCACTCCAACCCCCCCCCCCCTCAGAGTTCACCACTGGTTCAATTATCTTGTCAGTCATTACAGTGGAAAGAAAAACTCCTGGAGTGGGCCTCTCTCAGTCCGCGAACCAACATATAATACTGTAACAGGGTGTGTGTAAGAGTTAGTCACTTGGGTTATTATTATTATTATTATTATTTAGCGATACATATGGGTAGTAAATAAGGACAAGACAGTTACGTAACAGACAAGCACAGAACATAGTCAAGTTCAATAATATACATGGATGTATATGATTATAGATACAACAATAAACATTTATATATTTTTGGGGAGGGTACTTTTACTTATAATGATGATATACTGTTTACAGGATGCTGGCTAATGGGGAGCATCCTTGGACAAGGGAAGGGGGGGTGGAGGGGATGGGTGCTCATTCTCCTGCTCATCCTGTAGTTTGTTACTATGGTAATTGAAATTATTATTGGATATAACAGCAAGTGGAGTCATCTAGTCATAATTCTAGTAGTAGTAGTAGTAGTAGCAGCATTCTTTACCTTGTTTTGTAGACGAGTCGGGCCATTTTTTAGCTGTACTGCATGAGTTAGATAATACTAGTATGTGTTAATCAAGTAGTTTTTTATTGTTTTCTTGCAGAATTTTGTTGATAGAATTTTCTCACGTGTTTCCTGTTTTGTGTTGTTCCATAGTTTAGTGGCTGCAAATGATATTCGGTGTCTTCCTATGTCTGTCCGTGTGTATTGCTCATGTAGTTTATGTCTGCTTCTAGTGCTATGTTGGTGGATGTTAATATTGTTTATAAATAAGGGGGCTATAGATTTGGGTAAAGTGTCGTGGTGGAAGTCTTTGACAATAGTTAGCATTTGAGATTTTCCTATGTTGGTGAGCTTAAGCAATTTTTCTGCTTTGAGCATGTTTTGGCCCTCTGCTGGCCTAGAAAATAGTTTGATGCTTTTTTTTTTGGAGCCATTGAATTTTGGATATTCTGTTTTTGCAGGTGTTAGTCCAAACAGCATTGCAGTAAGTGAGGTGCGGGAGGATCAAGGTGCTGTACAGTGTTTCAACCGTGGCCTGTGTCATATATGGTTTTAGTCTTTGGATGACACCTATTCCTCTTGCTACTTTTGCAGTAACTGTTTCAATTTGTTTGGCCCAAGTCAAGTTTTTATCTAAATATACTCCTAGGAACTTTGCATAAGGGGCCTCTTCAATTTCCTTATTGCTAATGTACAATTTTGGAACCTCTTTATTTATTAATTCTCTAGATTTTGAAAATAACATATAGTTTGTTTTATCCACATTTAGTGATAATTTATTTAGTGAAAACCAGTTAGTAATTTCTTCCATTTCCTTATTTACATTTTTATATAATGTAGCTATGTCTTCGTCAGAGCAAAAGGCATTGGTGTCATCAGCAAATAGTATTAGTGACATATGTTTGCATATGTTAGGCAGATCATTCATATACAAGAGGAACAGCAGAGGGCCAAGGATGGACCCCTGAGGGACACCGCAAGTTAGTCTCCTATTTTCAGAGCAAGTTGCATTGAATTGCACACATTGCGTTCTGTCACTTAGATAACTTTCAAACCAGATGAGTGCACTTCCTCGGATTCCATAATAGGCAAGTTTTTCTAGTAGGATTTTATGATTGATAGTGTCGAAAGCTTTTGAAAGATAAAAAAAAATGCCTATTATGTGCTTTTTCTTTTCAATTGATTCTATTACTTTTTCTGTCATTTCAATTAGTGCTAGCATTGTTGAATGTTTTTCACGGAATCCGTATTGTGATGTATAGAGGTTTGACTTTTTATCTAAGTAGCTGATAAGCCGATTGTACATAAGTCATTCCATTAATTTGGAGAAAAGTGGAAGTATTGAGACAGGTCTATAGTTTGTGAAATTAGATGAATCCTTTGCTTTGTATATAGGTGTTACCCGTGCTGCTTTTAATTTTGATGGAAATATGCCTTGAGTGAAAGATAAGTTACAGATGTGGTTATGGGGTATTAGTAGCGCTAACGTGGAGTGTTTGAAAATACTCCACTTTAAACCATCCAAGCCAGCACTTTTTGCAGGATTTAGTTTGTTAAGAATGATAAAAATTTCTTCATTTGTGACCGGGTTAGCGAAAAAAGAGGATTGATAGTCGCCTGTGAGATAATCACTATATTTATTAGAGGATGTTGATTTGATCTGAAAGTGTCGGACCTATATTAACAAAATAGTCATTGAAAGGGGTCCATCGCCTTATAGTCTTTGCTTTAGATGGACTACCTATTTACATATGTTGTTATAGTAATATGTAATTACCAAATAAATCTACCTGAATTGAATTGATACATTAATACGAAAACCGGTAATTTTTAACAAATAACATGATTTATGTTAGGTTTTCAATAATGTTACCTTGAAATGTTGGTCACGATATGAGCTTAAATGAACTGATGCCGTGAAAATTTTTTTCTCAGTCATATTTTACACGATAAATACACATTAAAAATAATAAATTAATAACTTTTTGCTTCCTCTTGTTCTTGTTATGTAAATTCCGCCTTCGGAGTTTTTCAGCAAAATCCCCTCTAAAACCCTATGGGCGAAAGAAGTAAAGTCTGCAGTTACGAGCTACTGGAGCGATGTGTCAACAGGTGAACTGGCCACTAAGTCATCACTTAAGTACGTCTCTATGGCTTCTACCAGCTCGTTCAGTGTAGCCAGGCTATGGAAAGCCTCAACAAGTAGTCGTAACCAGCAACGCAAAGCAGTCATCAAAGCTAGGATTCTCACGGGAACATATTGGCTCCAGGCTAATCAGGCCAAACAAAATCAGTTCAACACAGATCCTACCTGCAAACTCTGTGGCACAGCACCAGAAGATAGGAAGCACTTTATCATAGTGTGCCCTAGCCTAGCAAAGGTACGTGCTCCTTGTATCAACGCCCTACTTAGCGCCACAAATTCATCAGGCTGCGATGGTCTCCTAGCTCACAACAAAGAGCTACTACTCCAGGCCATATTGGACCTAGACCATGAGTCTATACCAGAGGTGATCCGCTCTGATGATGAACTGTATATGAAGCTGGAACGGATAACATGCTCCTTACTCTTCAAGCTGCATAGAGCGAGATGGTGTCTGCTGACCAACAATTCAACTGGCCTCGTAACTATGCCAAGTTCAGCGATCCACACACATTGAGTGTAAACCGTACCTAGTCTGATCAAATTAATTCAAGGAATCTTTTAGCAATTAATTACTAGTCACCCACTTAGCGTTTGACTAAGTTTATTCTGCTTACATTTCCGAACTAATGCATCCCGCTCAATCATTTGCTATATATATATATATATATATATGTACATATAACCAAACTGAACAAAATTTACCTCCACTGCCTTGGTTATCGATGTGCTTGCGAGATTACTATTTAACCTTGTCTCCGCTGCCTCGGATATCAACGTGCCTGCATGATTAACTGTTTATTTATCTATATTCACTCACAACGTGAACTTTCTACTCCTGAAAGGAGGTGCTCCATATTTGGAGGAGTCTACTAAGAAGATTCAAGAAGATTCTAAGGCGAACCGCCAAATATCTTCATCATCATCATCATCGTGTTTTCAGGGCTTAAGCCTTAGGATTCGTATGTCCTGTTGCATTGTATGTTTGCATTTTGCTGGTGTGGTTTTATTGGTAGTTATATCGGCTCTGGTGCTAGGTAAAATCATACATCATTTTGTCTAAGTTTTTATCTAGTCTCTGTTTGAAAACCTCACAATCTTTTGCTTCTGTATCTGTATCTGTATGAATACTAGGCAAAATCCTAATGGACATCACACCTAGGTGTGGGCCTCGTAATCATGGCTGGGTTTCACAGTCCACAAGATTAAAATTGTGCATTCATCCATTAAGAAACTGTATGTACACTATTTACATTGTCTCGTTCAGTCTTATATTGTCGACTCACGGATGTAGGTCTTAAATATCTCTACATCCGTGGCGGTGATTGTTTCTTCAGCCAGGTTGTTGCACATTAGTACAGTTCTTGGCAGAAATGAGCTATGTTTACGTTGGCCCACTTAGGATGGTATTCTGAGGTTCAAGCACCTGTTTAAATCCCTTATCAGGCCTCATATCGAATATGCAAACGTAGTCTGGGTGCTTTTCCTCAAAAAACATATAAAAGCGATTGAAAATGTTTAAAGGGGTGCCACAAAACTTATCCCAGGAATGCGTAACCTACCATACAACGAAAGACTAAAAGAACTCAACTTACCAACTCTCACATTCAGAAGATTGTGAGATGATATGATTGAGATATATAAAATACTTCACAACAAATATGATCAACCTCCATCAAACCTCATCAATCTTTTTGACAATAACAGTATTACAAGAGGACATAGCCTAAAAATTCAGAAAATCAGAGCTAGGTTAAATATCAGAAAGTTTTCATTTCCACTGCGCTGCACAGACCAATGGAACAAACTAACTGAACACATTATCAATGCACCTTCTATCAACTCTTTTAAATCCAGATTAGACCAACTATGGAGTAAACACCCACTCCTATTCAACTTCGAATCTTATTCAATCAATCTTCCCACTTTCTTTAAAGAAATGCTAACAAACCATGAATGTGGTGACAAACTAGAACTGAATCAGGCATCCATTATATGCAGCCCAGAACTTACGCCAGAAGCCATTTGATGCCTTCTGTCAGAAGAGGATTCATGTGAGTTCATGTGAGTTCATGTTGGTATAGCTACTTGCCCATGCAGGATCTTGTACATGAAGATGGCATTGGCCTTCATTCGCCGTTGAGAAAGGCTTTCTCATCCCAGTCTGTTCATCATTGCAGAGACACTCTCTGGTTTCAACAAATGGGTGGAAAGAGAATTCCAGAGATTCACTATTCGTTTGGTAAAATGCTTCTAATGATCTTGTTGCACTGGTCTTCTCTTAACTTGCATGGGTGGCCTCGTGTTACATTTGTGTACGGTCCTTGAAAAAACTCTGCACTATTAATGTTGTATTTGTTTCTAATGATCTTGAAGACTTCAATTAGGCCCCCCCCCCCCCACAATCTGCGGTACGTTAATGACATTAGGTTTAGTGATCTTAATCTCATTTCGTAGCGTCGATTTCTTAGTTTTGGTATAAATTTCGTAGTCCATCGGTGTACATTTTCCAGACTTATGGACTTATAGTCTTTTGTATTTGGGAGACCATACAGCATTGTAATATTCCAAGACAGGTCCCACAAGTGATCTATGCAGTAAATTGAATGTGGTTGGTTGTATGTGTGTTATAGTTCGTTTGATTACACCCAAAAGAGAATCTGCTTTTCTAACTATAGTATTTATATGTGTATCAAATGATTGTTTGATATCGATGTAAACCCCAAAATCCTTTTCACATTCAGTGGACGTAATTGGAGAGCTTAAGCTATTTCCTAATGTATTGTATCGTCGGCCTGCATTGTTTGTACCTAATGGTAGAAAATGTATTTTTTCTTGGTTAAATGTAAGCTGCCAATCTTCTGCCCACTTGTAAGCGTTGTCAATATTTTTTTGCAGATCTGATAATAAAGGATTGCCAAACACCTTTGTATCATCGGCGAACATCTTACAATCATTGGTTAGGTTATCTGATAGATCATTTATGTAGAGCAGGAACAGAACAGGGCAAAGAACACTATGGCTTAAATATGGAGTATATTCCTATCTGATTTCACTATATAGTTTAGGTTTTTGTTTTTGTTTTATGTTCTTTACAATTAATCGTGACATCATTTGGTTTCATGGATGATTTCTATCAAGGTTACATCGTAGTAGACCGGAGCGTTTCTTATGTAGGTTAAAGCATAGGACTCTTGCATATTTTTCGAATGTCTCAAAGTGTGAATCTGTTAGCTTACTCAAGTTCAAATTCAAGATTATTATTTTGATATAGAATATAAATTTACAGATTCACAACAGGTAGTCCACCAAAGGTAGAGCCTATGTGGTGGTGGACCCCTACATATAACATATAACAACAATATAGGACATAAGAATGCTGTATATATAAAGTTAACATGTTATAGTCCCATATATACATATAGTTAACTGTCTGGCTGCCAAGTTTCTACAGTCTACATTTTCCATGGGGTTTAACTCAGGGTATGCTGAGTACCTCTAAAACAATTTGACCGGAAGTTGTTGGTGGCTAAGCCACCAACAACTTTCAGTCAAATTGTTTCCAAAATACTCAGCCAATCCAGAGTCATTGCCAATTGAAATTATTGTCCGGTGGCTTGCAGCAGTCCGACAGTTAATAGACGTATGACAATTTACAACATATTTACAGGGACAGACATGATAGAGGGATGTGTGCTTATCATGCATAAGTTAATAATTCTATATTACATATTCTTATTATCATTGACAAGTATTAGAGTTTTTTAGGCTGTGATAGTAGAGGTAGTAGGATGGTGGTTACCATTATGACTGATATTATTATTATTAGTAGTAGTAGTAGTAGTAGTAGTAGTAGTAGTAGTAGTAGTAGTAGTAGTAGTAGTAGTAGTAGTAGTAGTAGTAGTATTTGTTCTGGCGACTGGGTGCAAGTATGAAAATAGCATTCCATGATGTTGAGCATTTTCCAGAGTCTAGTAGTTTTCTATAATCTTCTTTTTGATACTCTGCCTAAAAGACAATACCTTTATGATGTCTGTGCATGTGCTTGTGTCTGTATTATTCCATAACTGAATTGCTTTGTATGAGGGTATTTATTGTGCTGCTTTTGTTTGGTGGTGTGTTCTGTGAAGGCTATTTCTTGTTCTTGTGCTGTGAGGATGTAATTGTGTATTGAGCGTAAAGATGTTAGATAAGGATGAGGGTAAGCTGCAATTGTGGAAGTCCCTTAATATTGGGCACAATCGGAGCCTTCCAATGTCCTTAAGTTTTAACACCTTTTCTGATTTAAAAATATCCTGGCCACCTGCTGTTTGTGTAAATAGTTTAAAAGATTGTTTTGCAGAGATTTTAGTTTTTTTAGTCTAGCTTGAGATGTATTAGTCCAGATAGCATTGCAGTAGGTGATGTGAGGAAGTATCATTGTGCAGTACAAGTTTTTAATAATATTAGATGTTAGATAGGGTTTCAGTCTGCGAATTATCCCAATGCTTTTTACTACCCTGGTAGTAATTAATTCAATATGTTTCTCCCATGTTAAATTTTTGTCCAGATAGACTCCTAAAACGTAGCATATTGTGCTTCTTGAATTATCTGGTTGTCGATATAGAGGTTTGGGAGAGCTATTTCTTTTAGCTTCTTAGATTTTGTGAATAGTATATAATTTTTTTTTTTATACATTTAAGGATAATTTGTTTACTTTAAACCAGTCTATTAATTTCGCCATTTCATTATTGACATTTTTCTCTAGGATTTCTATATCCTTGTGGCTGCAGAAAGCATTTGTATCGTCTGCAAAAAGTATTAGTGAGAGATGTTTGCAGGCTTTGGGCATTCCATTCATATATAAGAGAAACAACAGGGGCCCAAGAACTGAACCTTGGGGAACACCACAAACTATATTTTTGTATTCGGGGATAACCCCATTGAATCGTACACAATGTTCCCTGTTTGACAGGTAACTCTATATCCAGTTCAATGCAGTACCTAGTATTCCATAGTATGCAAGCTTTTGCAATAAAATTGTATGATTAATTGTATCGAAGGCTTTGGAAAGATCCAAGAACATACCTAGCGTATGTTCATTATTCTCAAGGGAGATTGATAATTTTTCAATCATATCCACAATGGCAAGCATAGTAGAGTGTTTTTCTCTGAAACCATAGTGAGAAGGATATATGATTGAGTTTTTGTTTAGATATTTAGTAATTCTACTAAAATACAGCTTAGTAGTTTTGAGAAAAGTGGAACTACCGAGACTGGCTGATAATTAGTAAAGTCAGATGCATCTTTAGCTTTGTATAGGGGGTGTAACACGTACACTCTTTAATCTTGATGGAAATACTCCCTGTGTAAGTGAAAGATTACAGATGTGCTCCAATGGTGTTAGTATTTCTGTTACAGTGCTTAAAGATTTTCCATTTGAAATTATCGATTCCAGCACTTTTAGCTGTGTTAATTTGCATTAGCATTTTGTAGCAATACTCGCATCCAATATCATTTGTATACAGCATTTGTCTGTAATCACGATATTCTGTTGCTGCATCAATGTTCTGATCTGTATCATTGTTGGGCTTCTAACATGCTCTAGCCCTGGACATTCCAGGAGGGAAGTGCTGAAGATCTTCCATTTTATTGCTACACAGTGGACATTTGGTTATTACCTTTCTGTTTCCTGTTAAGGTACCAAATAAATGGCATCTCTGCATGTGTAGTTTGGTTTTGATGGATGCTTTGTAGACTGAAGTGTTATCTGTTCCACAGCTATTCCACACCATATGTGTGCTATACCGATTTTATAATTGTCTGTGTTTATATAGGTATTTCAGAGTAGTTTGCTCCGCAGCCACCTCCTTAAGTTTGTTCTCCAAGTAGGCATTTATATGTGATGAGATTCTTTTCTTCCATGCTAATTTGTCTGGTGGGGTTTCCAACATTGTATATGCAGATGGTAATTTATATTGCTGAAAGATTTTCCTGATGTTTACTGTCCAGCTGTTTGATGATGACAGCTTGATAGAAAGTTGTCGTTCCAACATATCTCGCTCCAGAGAGACTTAACCCCCCCCCCCCCCCATCATTTGTACAAGGAAAGTTAGCATTCTCTTTGTGAAGTTCACCTTCAAATGGTATGGCTCCCAATAATATGTATACAGCTGAGTTGGTAGTTCCAGTTGGTAGATGCTGTATGGGTTTCAGATAGTATCTATAGAATTTCTCCAGCCTTTCTATTTCTGTCTGCATTAGTATTAGCCCTTCAAGACCATGGATGAGAACTGGAGTTATGTATATATCCCATAGCTGTTTTGATGTCAGAGGATTCAACCTGTTTAAACCATGCAGTCCCGCTCCCATGGGTGAATATGATGCTCGTGTTGATGATCCCATTCTGGCTTCTATTGTGTCCTTATTTCGAGCATTTGACATTCGTACAACCCCAAGATGTGTTTCTTTACATGTCTTTTCAAGGGAATACCATTTAGGCTTAGATGAACTGTTTTCGAACCTGTCATGGCTAAGTTTTTGCTTTATAGCTGCTGAATAAGTAGCGTTCATTTGATGCATCTATTTGAGCTTCGTTTATCAAAATTTGCATGGAGAGTGGTATATCTGCTATTATGGCTAGGTCATCTGCACATATAATGGCACTTGTTGAAATACTCCCGGTCCTAAACCCAGCAGGATGGTCATCATATTTTCGAAGTAGAGGGTTGCTGTTGCTATTGAAGACGCTGAAGATTCGCCACCTGGTCTTATGCCCTGACCTTCATAAATTGTTTCAGATAGGTTACCTTTTCATTCAACAATTGAACTGATGTTAGTATACATGCTGTTGACTATTGCCCAGAGCTGTCCTCTTATACCTTGCTTGCACATTGTGTTTAACATGCCTTGATGGTTTACTATATCAAAGGCTTTACTCGTATCCAGGAAAGTAATATACTGATGACTGTTTGTATCCATTGCTTCTGCAATTGTCTCTGTTATTACAAATACAGCATTATTTGAGGAGCAGTGTTCAGTAAATCCAAATTGGAGTCTAGTTTTGTTCTTGTTCAGAATTGGTCTTATCCTTTTGACAACCTCCTTTTCGATAACCTTTCCAAGTAGTGAATCAACTATGATACGTGTATAGTTGTCAGGTGATCAGTGGCAATTCCCTTTCTTTAGAACTAGGGTAACAATTCCTATTTTCATCAATTTTGGAATATTTCCTGTGCTGAGAATGTTGTTGATTATTAAATTGAGAATTTCTATTATCCCAGTAGATGTGTTTAATATGTGTTCAGCTGATATTCCATATACAGCCGCTGCTTTCCCCATCCTCAGGCTGGAAATGTGTTTATGTGTATCATCTAGTGTAATTGGAGTTAGTGGCTCTGATGCAGAGGTAATCATAGTCAGTAGGAGGTGTTTCAATTCTGTAGATATTCTCATTTCTGGATCGAATGTTGGGCTGCCTGTTGGAGTAACACGCTTACCAAAATACTCTGCTCAGCAGTCTACCGGAGATACATCTAATCCTACGTTTTCAAAGTTTATCAGCACTTGGTTGGATGGCTTATCATTGTGTAGTTGTACAGGTTCGCATTCCTGACTGTGGTATGTAGTTTGTTTCTATGATCAGCTACTGGCTCTTTCTGTGCTCTTCGCAGTTACTTCTTTGCAATTATCATCTCATCCCAAACCGTTCCATGTTTTTTGCATTCGAGGGCTTTCCACTTTTTATGAATGGCCTTTACATTTTGACATAATGACTTAAGCTTTGCACTCCACTTGTATTTTCGTTTCCGTTTTGATTTCCCCACTGTTGGACTCAATTCGACAGCAGTATGCTATAGGATATCATTCATTCACTGTAAGAGCAGATCAGGTTGAGGATTCTGGCCAGGGGTACCAAGTATAAGTCTTAGGCGTAGTGCTGTTAGTTTCTGTATTTTTCTATATTTATCTTATCCCAGTTTATACAATGTTTAATTGGTCTTGTAGTTTCCTGAACATGATTTTGATCAGATTTATATACCAAGATAATTCGTATATCTGCTGTTATTTGGTCATGACTACTGTTGTTTATCGGATTTCGCATATCTATACTGATGCTAGCCATGATACTGGACTGGTCAGATAGTTCAATAAACAAGTCAAGTAGAGAGGTTGAGTCCTATGCAAAATGATAATCTGTCGGATTTTCTGGCACTAATGGTGATATTTTGTATCCACTTTCATTACAGAATTGTAAGAATATATTGTCATCTCGCTTTGGTTTATCACGCTGTCCTGTTGCATTTATATCACCCGTCCATAAGACATTTGCTCTCCCCAGATAGTGTCTAGTTATCTCAGACTTCGTCAAGTATTTTTTTGTAGCTGGTGTTTTTGCTTTGCTCAGCAGGCATATATGTGTTAATAATAACTATTGGTTCTGGGCTTGCTCTTATACGGATTGCGTGTACTCTGTTACCATCATCCGGTAGGACTTCAATGAATTGGGAAAGAGACTGATGCCACATAATCGCTATCCCAGCACTTCTGCGTGGCTTATACTTTGGCAGAATGGGGTCGTCTTCATCTACATACTTGGCGGAGCATTCATAATCAGGGAAGGTAATTCTGAAAAAGAGCTCAAATACTTGAATAGCCGGTATTCTAGTACACATAATATGTTGAGTGCATTAATTCATTCAGGTATGCACCATTGGTTTTGATGTTTTCGAAATTAATTGTGATTACTTTAATGCTTTAATAGGGTTTTGATTCTGGTTGACTCGATTAGGTGGCTCATTGGTCTGCCTGTTTAGTGCAACAAAATAATCATTTGCTTTATTTACATTCAAGTTCTCTTCAGTTGCTACTTGACTTTGTAAGTTTGAGGAGGTCTTATTTTCTGGTTGATATTCTCGACTGTTTGCTAGTGAGGACTGTCCTTCAGCTATTACTTGACTTGACGAGATAGAAGTCTCCTTATTATCTGACAGCTGTTCTTTAGTTATTGTCAAGGCAGATAACTGTTCTATTAGGCTAGTCAAGCCTAGTGTGTCCTCATTTAAGTCATTGCTTGATGACGTCTGCTGATCACACTGCTTTGTTTGATTGTCCAGGTTTATATGATCCTCATTTAGGTCCTTGCTAAATACTGCCTGTTGCTCAGGCTGCATGACATAGATCCATAGTTATGGATGTGTATATATGTTAAGTCCATGGTTATATTCAAAGACAGAAAAAAGTAATGGTACAGAAAGGATCCCCGGGTATTTTTCCTCCATGATTGTGTTCAAACACAGAAAACGGTAATGGTACGTAGGTGTGGCCATAATAAAAATCTGATTTTTTATTTCTATCCCTATTGTCACATCTCTGTTCATTGGCATACTCGGGCCCTTGTTTACTGGCCCACTCTGGACATTTCTTTGTTCTGTGATATTTTCGACGTTGTCCACGACTTGAGCACATTACATTGGGTCTGTGCTGAGCATTGTGCTTATGTATGTGATTTGACATCTTTCCTTGTATTGGCTCTTATGGCTATATCTGATGATGGCCATTATAGGATGCTCTCACTTCCTGTGGGCTTATTTGTCTGGATACAAGCATTAAGATAGATGTTGCTAAAGCCATAGTTAGCTGATAGAGAGAATGTGTCTGGACTATATCGACTTGTTGCAGATATACCACTGGTGCAGTCGACACTTTTGGTTGAGCCTGATTGATTGGTGATGATTTGGTATATGCAGTTTGCTGAGCAGGTATAGTAGTCTGACTTTATTGATTTCCATTTTCCTGTGAAGAGTGATAATTGCTGTATTTGGTTATTGTATTCGTTGATATCTTCCTGTTGCAACTTATTTCGTTGTACTTTTGGTCTGTATATGTATGTATGATTACTGTATTCTGCGGCTGTAGCAGTAGAAACATCCTAGAGCTGCAATCAGTCCTTCTTCGCTTTTGCCCACTGTGTCTTGTCCTCAACCAAAATCCTTAGCTTCCTCATGTCCATTCTTGACCTGAGTGTACCTAATCATGCTTTCTTGAGGTCACCTCGTAGCACAGATTTATGCAATGATGTCCTCTCCTGGTTTTGTATTTGCTGGCTCCGAGTAGGGCGAATTCCAAGGCTCTCTGTGCTGGTGTATCTTGTGGCATCCTTAGCACATGGCTACCCATGGACCATCTTTGCTGGGCGACTTTTACAGACAGCGGAAGCATTTTACACATCTTGTATAGTGCATCGTTACTGGAAACATTTGGTCTGTCATCTCCATTAACCACAGTATTGGGTTTGGGTGCTTGTATCCGCTTCCCTTTGCCTTTCATATTTGGAACAGTTGAAGGTATGGTACTTAGTATTCCAGTAGATGTATTTTGGTTTCTTTGATTGTTACTTGTACTTTTGGCTTATGTATTTCCTGCCGATTCTTGATTATGACCTGGAGTTACTGGGGTCATATGCATAATTTCGATATCCTCATCAATTTTCGCATGGTCTGTTTCTTGTATTGATTCACTCAGTACTATGTCAGATGTTTCTTGTACATGGCCTATCTCAGATTCTTGTTTCAGTTCTATCTGTGAATCATTTCCTTGATATCAGTTCTGACTGGTTTCCTTAGTTGCTTGTACATCCATATCATCACAACGATTTGGGATCGTCATTTGAATAATGAATCTTGGAGGCCAATACAACAAGTGCAAATATACATCTCATCTAATCTATTCTCTATCCGATGTATGTCTGCACTGCTGAGCTTTTCGTGGCTATAGTGGAACAAGATGTAGCATGATGAACACTCTAGAGTCAATGTCGCAAGGCTTGTTGCAGGTAGGACATATTACCTCTTTGTCTACGTCACCACCCATGAATGTATTATTTGAGCGCATGGTGGGGACATTTTGGATCTGCTCCAAGTATAGTGTAGTACTGGTCGAGTGGTTTATGTCACTAGCTATGACGTCATGGTCATCACGTGTGCTTCTAGTACCAGTGCTACTGGCATTAGTGTTGTTAGCTGGATGTTGTTTAAGTCTTTGCTTTGGACTGTTGTGTTTGCTCTTTACTTGTTGTCGTGGGTGTGTATTGCCATGTTTTTCCTTGGATAATGCGATTCCATACATACATCCCACGTAATTTTATTTAGTTCTTCAAGGTTTGAATTGGATCTAAAGATGTATATAACCCTTGGTAATAGGTCTGATATAAAATCATTCAGGTCACTACCATTGGCAAGTATTCATGAATT
Organism: Chaetoderma sp. LZ-2023a; assembly: GCA_034401795.1. Classification (NCBI taxonomy): domain Eukaryota; kingdom Metazoa; phylum Mollusca; class Caudofoveata; order Chaetodermatida; family Chaetodermatidae; genus Chaetoderma; species Chaetoderma sp. LZ-2023a. The sequence goes on from CM067368.1 coordinate 14,164,346, forward strand.
GCTATGATAACAGTTTATTCTGTATGCCTGCGATCCATCTGGTTTTAAAACACAGATATCTTCCTTCATTATTACATGTTCTATGTCATGCACTACGACAATAATATATTTTGTTCCAGCACTTATCAGACAGCTTTTCAAAGCTGGTTTAATTTCTTCAGACGCGGCAGATGTATATGTTAGAATAATGTTGTTTTTCTTTACCACAGCTTCTACATTGTATGGACGAGTTGTTGCTTTGATTTTCTTCTTCACATTTTTTCCATATTTGCCAGATATGTAGTTTTAATGTACTCTACTTCTGGGGCATCATCATTCATCACTATAGTCAGATTTCTTATTTTGTTGCAAGACTGCACCTGGGGTGTTTTATAGGTGTTCTGCTTCTGAGATTTGATCCTGTAATGGCTCGTGATGGTGTATAAATTGTGGCGTGTGTACGCATACGTTGACTTCTTCATAGACTTGCTATTTCTGGTCAACCTGCAGCTAGATACATATATTGTGTAATTCAGATACATAATATAGCATTCAGGCATAGACGTACAGTTGATACACAAGTGTTGCTGGAGTGGAGATATGTGTCAAGATGATATAGATGTTGCTGTTAATATCTTTAGCAGAAGTCACTTGCTTGGGATGGTCAGTCGTTTTGTAAGGCAGTTATCTCTTACATTCAATTCTTAGCTTGTTCGTTCTGTTTGGCTATGATGTCCCAGGGGCATCTTCTTGTTCTGTAAATTCCTCTTGTCGTAGGAGCACCTCGGCTATACACACGTGCACAAATAGGGAAGCCTACTGCCAGAGACACCGCCTTGCATTCCATAGGGAAAAAACAATGGCACAACAGAACGTTCTGCTAAAATGTCTTTGCAGAAAACCTGCCTCTCCTTTGGAATAATACGTTTTGTTAGAGTGCTATACTATTTCCCGAAACATGTTTGGAGATGACTCATGAAAAGCAAAACCTGTTTTCAATCTGTGATGTAATTCCACGTGAAACAATGTCATGCGTCACAGAGGCATATATTATGTCATAAGCATGTTGCATAAAGGATGTTTGGATACCGTTTTCTTAGCAGCGTACATTACCATTCCGAATTTTTGTTGCTGAGCGGACCTATTGAAACTATTTTTTGCACCTCCTTCGAAACATATGGCAGTCTATTTGGGTACGGAACGGCCGGTCTGGGACGTTCAAAGCTCGCCCCTGGGTAGCCTAGGGCACGCGCATATAGCCACATAATGGAGGAACAAAATAATAGAGTCTGTGAGATCGCCCGATGCACATGCGCGGTCGTGAGAGGTAGCCAGCATGCGTGTGTTAGCGTGTGGATACTGGCAGCTTATGTATATACTTTGCCTGCATTACGGTAGTTCCTTAATACATGGCAATACCCACTTTTCTTGGTATGACCCAATACCAGAATTGAACGGGAATTTAAAACATCAAACAGAATTAAAATCGGTTCAGAACTGACGGAGATATCATTGAATAAAAAAACGCACTATTTTGAGCTCCAACTAAGAGCGTGCTATAACTACATGGTCTATAACTACATGGTCGGCAACCGTACCTCATATACAACGTGCAAGCTGATTGGCCGAGTCTCGCTGGTAATACGTCACCACTTAATATAAAAGGAGCTCTGAAAAACTAAAATAATCAGACTGGGGGTTTCGGTCCGAGTGGGAGCACATGCTATCCGCTCACTGCGTGGAGTAGTCCGATCCAGCCTGATTTACACCACCGCAGGTTATTTCAGTCTAGTTCCCCTCAGGAGACCCACGCTCCGCACCGCAAGTAAGTTTTTGTATGCTCCTGGAAGATCAACAGGGGCAAAAATTCAATTTAAAAGAACGTTTACCCATACCACCAACACCAGAGGGACCTTCTCTGTGGTGTGGCCCTTTGGCCACGGTACCATCCGAAATTAGTATGTCGAACAGTGGTGTTCGTGATATGTCACCAGATCTGCAATGCCACGTCGAAATAGTGGTGACAAACAATGGCCGCATCCATCGTTTCAGATTAATGTTTTGACCACAGTCCAGATTAGAAAATTGCTTTGCACGCCGCAAGAGCTAAGCGACACGGACCGTCTTGTGCTGAACCAGAAATCCTGCATTATATACCTACTACTTAGCCTTCATAAAAGGAAAGGCATCCATCACATTCGCACCAAATATAGACATATCAATAGTGCGGTAGATTAGACTTGTATAATATATGCGGAGACTTGTTAGCCACCAGAAATAACTTTACTCTTCACTGTTCCTGAGTATGAGCTGCACTAGTTGGAACCCTGCATGCTGTTAACCACCAAGCAGAAACCTCAGCAGTGTGCCAGCTCACGCCACAGTCTTGCGACGCATCCAATACATGTGGCGTTTATTGAACTCTGCACTGATGACTAATAGATGCACCGTATAAATTAATATCCTAATTACTTCTATTTTTATTATTGTACCATTTTTAGAGTACCAATGACTATTAGTTACCGCAATGTCGGATGCAACCTCCGTTATCATTAAATATTCACATTTCTAAATGGTGGTTATGACTAATAGACACCGCAAGGTCGGATATGACCTCCAATATTATTTTACTGTACATAATTATTCACGTCTGTAATGGTGCCGACGATTAATAGGCACCGCAAGGTCGGATGCGACCTCCCTATTTTCACTGTTTTGTATTAAATTGTAATATGGAAATCTGCCATCTAAGTTACTGCTTTTCTTAGTTAGTTATAATAAAAACTTGTAAAAAATACCTGGACCACAGTTCACTTAGGTTACACTATACACCAACAACATACGCATCACCCTGTTTCTCCACTACAGCAACAATTTTTCACTAAGGTTGCTGTTCATGCTCTCACTAGTGAACGTGGCATGCGGCCGCTAATCCTAACTATGATAACACGATAAAATAGTTTTAATAGTAACTAGGGACAACTACTCACCGAAGGTGACTTGTTTTAGTAAACCTCTTTCCCCGAGCGATGTGGCTCCACCATACATGCGCACTGGTGATTTTCATAATTGGCCATTTACTTTAAGGCGTCCTAAATTAATATATGGGTATCTGTCTCTCCCCACGATTCTCTGACCATCAGGACTATTAATTGTCTGGAGTCCCTCCAACACGTTGGTTAGGGCAGATTTAAGAAACTACTGGGGTTTCTTGACGGTCAGAATCAAAGTGTCGATGACCATGCACCCCCTTCCATATCTTTGGATACTTGTTAGTTAAGCCTTTTTGCCAAAGCAGGAATCACTGCGCACATATAATTCCTATAGACTGACCCAGCAGTGTGTTCTTTTGGGCAACTTTCATTAAACCTAAAGCAGGTATACGGTAGGTCCAGGGTGCGGATCTCACATGGTCCGCATTCAAAACATTATGTGATGGATAAAGACACAGATCGCCATCTAACTCTGGGTGACTGGGTATGGCCTTCGAGCCAGCCACGCCCTCTGGGAAGGTCGCCATGGTTGGATATCTGTTTCCTCCTCACCACTATAACTAGATAAAACTGTTTTCTAAACGTTTTTGTAATGTGACTTGTCGTTGTCTTGCTATTTGTGGTCACACTGCGGTATGCAGAGGGATCGCTTTCCACTTCTGAAACTACCACCAGGCAACATGTTGCATGCTGTTGGTCTGAGGGGAGATGCTCCATGGCGGTACCTGAAATGAGCGTCGAGCATCCTCGCCAGGAATGCTTTCTCGTTAAAGATAAATAGGCACTAAACCACTTGCGGCCTAAAATCTATGTGTTAGTCTAGGCCCACCATGAAAGCCCCGACTAATGCAATATCTTTAACTCACATAAGATGATGGTGTTGAATTCTTTGGAAATCATCTACCCCAGCTTCACGAAAAACAGTGTGGATCCCAACAACGAGTAGCTACACTAGGTTGATTCATTTTATCATTTTTAGCTTTGTTCAAATAAGAGAGTGGGCCTTTTTATCACATCTCCTCCTCTGCTTTGGCATTGTAGGCAATTTCAATCTGTGACGCAAGATTGGCGGTGTCTGGCAGTTACAGATTCCGCATTTCATGGCTGCTGGGCTTGCAACTTCCCGCCGTTTCTCAGGAGGCCAGGCAGTCGTACCTTGGAACCCGAAATGTGCACAAATGTGCAATAGTTCCCTGTGCGATCAGAGACCACTGTTGGTGAGTAGCACTATAATGTATTAGTAGTATTACTACAAATGGTGTCAGGAGTACTTTGGGCGCTAAATTAAACTATTATTGTTTGTTTCTAAATTCTACTCACGATTTTGCTGTTTAAAAAGAGATATATAATGACTACTCTAGTCAAGCCAGAACGTCTTAATTTGACAGAATCTGGCTGTCATCTTGCTTTTCATAAAAATGCCAATGTCGGGTAAATAGATTAATCTACCCTACATATATCCGTCATACATGTATATGCCATAGATTCAAGATTCAATGTTATTTATTTAACTTGTAACAAATCATGGTTATATTGTCGTGTCATTATTCTGTTGAATGACAACCCTATAGCTGCTGGATTGTTATTGTTAGTTGTCTTCAGTGTAGGAAACCACGATTCTGAGCTGGAATCTAACTGTCAGATTTTTTTACATTTATTTATACTGTTATTACGTTCAATTTCGTTATTTATTTCAGAATTATTTGAAATAAAGACAAGACTAAAGGCAGACTTAGCCTATATATTGCGATTTGTTTTTCTAAGATCCTACCACGGCACGACTCAGCTACGATCTAGGCCATTTTACAGAGAATTATAGGCAAGCTGTGGTATGACATTAACGCTGATTTAGAACATGAATCATCATATATAGTTACTGAGCTGACAGTGAAATACAGAGAGACCTATAGTGAACATAATTTGCACGTGACATCGAAACGCGTCACCTTCAAATTCCTGTAATTAATGCGCACGCACGATACTGGCCGTTAGGCAGTCAGAACGGTCATAACGATCGTAAGCCTTGTACACCCACGATTTGATTATTACTTTGTTAAAATGTTCTCTACGACAGCTTACGACTAGGTCGGAAATTTTGGCATGTCAAAAGTTGCCCGATTCCGTTACGGCCCTTCCGATTTGGTTGTTTCTTCAAACTCGTGCCGTGGTCGTACATTAGAACCATGTACATAATACGACCAGATTAAAATTGTGTCACGGTTTTCCTGTCACGGTTTTCCTTACTGCACCGGGCCGTTGTCGGATCCTAGCCAAAAATCGTTGTTGTTATTATTATTATTATTATTATTATTAATATTATTATTATTATTATTTATTTTTTGTTATTATTATTATTATTATTATTATTATTTTTTTAATTTTTATTATTATTATTATTATTATTATTATTATTATTTTGTTGACATTAAATATATTATTTTATTCAGCTTCTCAAGGGTGAATGATTGTTGTGCTATGACGTCATGGTGTGAATATGGTTTGGTTGTTGATGATTGATAGTTCACAACAGCGTATTCAGACACCTCCATTTTAATGAGGTGTAAGAGAAACACTTGTGTTTGTTAAAATAGTACATGAATCTGAGCTGATGTCCCGCCTCCTAACTGAATGGGCCTTTCCAGTTTTAGCTACGCCCATAACTAGCTAAATTTCACCCACACCTCGCCGTGTTTGGATTGATTGCCCTAACTATCAATTTCCTGAAAACTATACAGGGAAGCTGTTGAATATTTTGTAACTAATTTGACTTGGTGCTGTTGCTTCCTATGGCAGCAACACCGCCCAGTCAAATTAGTTTCAAAACATTCAACATAATATTTGTTAAATAGTAAAGACATACAATTTTCACAAAAACGCATAGACCGTCTTCAAATATGAGTTCGTGACGAAGTTGATTATTACGTCGTATGATGGGCGGATACTCTGGAAAGGTGAATTGTCTTATCGGTCCTTTGGGGATGTGGTGAGTGACCCACAGCGACTATCATCAATTCCAATTGTCTCCTCGGTACGTTGATGTCTAAATATAACATCTTTTATTGTGCAGCCCACGTATAGACGGCGCCCGTCTCTTTAATGTAGGCACACAAAGGCGGTATCTGTAATTGTAAAGATTAGTATTTGATTCTCGACACCGTGCTTTATCTCAAAATAATAGTACTGCAGAAAGCGACGCGGCTGATTTATATATATATATATATATATATATATATATATATATATATATATATATATATATATATATATATATATATATATATATACTTTTCGTTGTTTGATATTTAATACCATGCTTAACACATTCAAGTAAGTATACTACTACTACTACTACTACTACTACTACTACTACTACTACTACTACTACTACTACTACTACTACTACTACTACCACTACTACTACTAGTACTGCTACTGCTACTGCTACTGCTACTGCTACTACTGCTACTGCTGCTACTGCTACTGCTACTACTACTACTACTACTACTACTACTACTGCTACTGCTACTGCTACTGCTACTGCTACCATAATGATGAAACTAAAGCTACTTTCTAGGCTTTATTTCTAACCCTGAAATGCCGGTGTATTCTAATTCTAATTTAATTGGAATCAGCTTCCAGCCAAACTAACTTTAAAATATCCACAATAATATTAAATTGCAATTAAGATTTCGTATAGGGCATTTCTGTTCAAAGGGTCGGGCCAAATGAATTGAGAGCTCCGATTTGCCACTCAAATATGTAATGTCATAGTCAATTATGTCCCATGTAGACTGATGTCGATGTATTTAGCTCCTCCATGAACATTGACTAGTCGGTCAAGCGTACGAAGTGTGTGCCTTTGAGACATTTACTATTTAGTCACAATTCTGATAAATTTTTTAAAACTAATTTGACTGGGTGGTGCTGCTGCCTAAGGCAGCAACAGCGCCCTGTCAAATTAGTTTCAAAGTATTCAACAGCTTACCTGCATGGTTAGCTTTAGATTAGCATCCTGGGAATTCAAAAGGATTTAAATTGATCGAAACACGCACAAAATGTAGGCGAAGCTTGGCAAGAAATGGGCGGGCCATAGCTAGAAATAGATCCCACTATTTTATTTTTTGTTATTTCAGCTATGGATAGAACACGCTTCAGAAACACATCTCTACAGAGCCACGACGCTCTTGACGCAGAATCTAACGCGGAATCTCTGATCACTGTACTTGAAGAATACATTGAAATGTACAGAAATATCCCAACAGAAGCACTTAAATTAATAACTGTCTCATTCTTCGTGCTTGGAATCGTTGCCAACATTCTCCTCATTATCTACTTATTGACATCAGGACGATTCAGGACACCGCTGTTCACACTTGTTACATCGTTGGCATTCGCGGATTTTGGAACATCTTCAGCTGCTATCATGTGGTTGGTGTTTCTCTTCCCAACAATGGCAATTCCAGGTGCAAAATTCATGTGTTCATTAACAATTTATTTTGTAGCATCTTTCTATACGGCTAGTGTTTGCCATCTACTGTTGTTTGCTTGTATGCGGTATGCTCAGTTAATACACCCACTTTGGGCTCGGGCACGAATCACGTGGCAGTTTGTCCTTAAAGCGTGTGCAGTTATCTGGCTTGTCAACTTTATTGCAAATATATTCTTTGGTGTTACGTACAACGCACATGATGTAGAACTTATGAACCAAATAGTCACGTTCTGCGAATATGATGGCAAGGCATATGACGAAGCAACGAAAAATACAATTGTTGCTATTTTGATGTTCGGTTTGCCCGCAGTGCTGATTTCAGCTGTGCATATAGTTAAGCAATATATATTGCAAAGAAACGTTAAGAAGGCTTTAACCGTACAAGAGGACAGACGCTTGAACTCTGACCCCCGAGCCTTGACCATTGTTCTCGCCCTCTATTACATCAGCATCATTCCGCATATGATCTACGATTACTTATTCACAATATTCGATGTGCCACAACCGTATATTCATCACGTGTTGTATATAGCATTTCAGATGTCGTCATTTATGAATTCAGTATTAAACCCATTTGTGTATTGTATCGCAGCACGGAGCGTGAGAAAAGATATAGTGAACTACTTTCGATGTAGGACGGAAAAACAATAAATAACAAAAATTGGGAATGGAAGTTAGAATTGCCCTTGCATCGTCATCGTAACTTCTGTAGTTCGGATCGACCGGACCCAAGCTGCCATATATCAACTAGAAATTAGTTTACTTGCGTAAATTACTAAATATATGGATATATCAAATATGGAATTAAATAACAATAAAATAACGTGTATGTGCTACAGACTGTATAGGAAGATATGTCTGACACATATGTGCATGTGTATGTGCGTGGGTTTGTGTACGCGCGCACGTGCGAGCGCATGTGCGTGTGCATATTTCTAAATGAACCAAGCTGTGGTTGATTTATTGAGGCATACATTGGCAGTCTAATTATTGTATGTGCCTGTAATGTGTAATGGAATTTATTGCAAAAGGGTGAATTTTAATAGAAATTATTAGAAAACATATATAGCATATATTTAGAATAATTTATCGACCGAAAGCTTACATATGAATGTCCTTTCATTGACAAGAATCCAGATCTTCAACAAGAACTACAAAGTCTCATTCTTGAGTTCTTTGCTGATAAGGGTCAAATAGCTGGTGCTCATGCCAAACTTCAAGCTAAAATAGAGGCACTCAGTCTTTCGTACAAAGCTCGAAGAATTTGATAAGCTTAGTGTAGGTTGCCCGTTATTCAGATAGGCCAGAGGCGACATGAAGCAAGTTATGATTTTGCTCAGTTTATCCGTGCAACTCGTCAACGATCATGGTGCTGACATTTGGCTTCACTCATTGTGTGTTTACTTTATGGCATACGACAGACTCGACTATGCTCAAAACATTCCTTTGGCTCGCATGCACGATGTCAGTGACACATGGCATGAGGTACAGACGCCTTTCGAACATAGACCTTTCACAGTAGATCATTGCAGATAAATAAGACCCATTTGCCGCAATTAGAGTCGACCATGCACAGGAACATATTGTAAACATGGGATTGTCTTTGTGGGAAGTCATGACCCCGCAGGATGTCTTATAATACACGTAAGACCAAAAAGAAATTATGTTTTGAAAATACCAGGCGAGCTAAAAGTTCAGGTGAGCTAAAGATGGATGCTGTAGCAGTGCATCAGTATTATTTGTGACATACAATTCGGTTAGATGAAAGTCCGGATGACTAAGTGTACCGTGGCTGGTTAGACTACTTGTTATTTATAAATATGTCAATCATTGGGACGGTGGAAAGTCGAGCTAGCCAGGTCATCTCTTTGTATGTAATAGAAGTGCACTAATGCTAAATGAATGGGATGAAGTTTATAGTGTTACATAACCAGTAGATGAGTTTGATATAATAATGTTAGAAATGGATGAATTAATTGGAAACGATTCTATGGTTCTGAGTTGATGTGTATTTGAGAATAGCTTAGATAAAACTTGTTGCTGCTTAGCAGGCATTCACTTTTATAATATTCAGCAGTTGTTGGTGATTGTAGTTTTGGAAATAATCAATGTTTAGTAGTCAGTGTTGGGATCATGAATTATGAGAATAAATTGAACGTGACAAACTGACTTAGTTGATGACGTAACCACTCTAGTATTTCACCGTGGGCTAGAACAACACTATCTGATAATGAATCATCCAACACGTGTGCCTAGCACCCTAGCATTCTCGGGACTTCTCCATTAGTATGCAATGGACAGGACATGGACATTGTAGCGTCCTTTAGGAATTCATAACAGAATCGAAGTTTATTGATAAATTATATGCCACTCATTTGATAGCATGCAACAACAACACATTCCGTAATGTTGTTAGTTAGCTAACAGATCACATCAAATCAGAATCGGTCCCAACTGCTTTATCTATGTGAGGCGCAATCTTCATGGAAGAATTAGGCAGAGTATGATTGGTTGGAATGACGTCATAGCCAATCAGGATCGATCGGACTCTGCAGTAAAGAATTATAAAGAATAGATTTATGCGCCAGGCAAAGTGAGGGAGGAATCGCTGATTGGTTGAAAGGACCAATCAGTTATCAGGTTAGAACTTCTAGGAAGAAATAAGCGGAGGTTGATTGGTGGACTGATTGTTCAGCCAGTCAAAGTGTGCTTATTGAATACCTAGAAGAGTTGTAGGAATAGATAGGAATAGATTCTGAGAGGATTATACGTTATTGCACAATGTTGTGAGATAAGTAAGAGCTCTGGATCTGGGCTATAAAAGGCGAAATCTCTCTCAGAATAATCAATCCATCACCATCTGTGATTCACTGAGCATCTCGTGCTTGCTCAGTTAGAAAAGCTGTGGCTCTACGCCTAACGAAGCTTTGTCAGTTTAGAATACGATCGGACTTAGGATAATTAGCTATTGTTAGTTTTGTACAAACGAATTGTACTAAGTGTTTATTGTGAGCGATTTTGCTCTAGACCACAAAACTTGTTATATCATGTAAAAAAAGTTTTAATCTTACGTTTATGTAAGACCAGTCTTTGTCAATTGATTAGAGTAGGAATCTAGCTGAACCGGGAGCAACACCCAGTCCTTACCAGGATCTTAGTATCAGTCAGATTAGGCCCAGCAGTCAAAGATAAATATCGTCTACTTCACCATCCGTCAGACGAGGCGAGCCGACTGCAGACAGTCAGTTTCCTGTATCACCACCGGCGACGTTGTCGCAGCAACACTTCCAAGTTACGGGTAGTGAAGCGGGATCCATTATCATCTTAGATCTTAGTGTAAGAAGGAATAGGAGTTCCCGACGCCAACCAACCCTTTGAAGAGAAAGACCACGAAATCTTCAATATGAACAAAATCCACAAAGGAGAAGGACTTTCAGGTATAACAACAAATCCAAGAAGTTGTTTTGAGGTATTATTTGACTGCACCAGTGTTGACACAGATATCGTCTGAGAGAGAGGCCATGCACAGAATGTAGAGTCAATCCAGATAAACACATCATCAGCTGTCTGAATCCATCATTTCATGCCAGGAAAGTTACGTACCAAAACCAAAACAAAAAGATAGTTTTGCTGTATGTCCTTAAAATCCAGTCACAATGGTTGAGTCACGGGACGGAGTGGAATTTAAACTGTACAATCTGATTACCATATCAATAATAACATATGAAATACAGAAACACCCCATCATAGAAACAGAAAGTCGTCGCCAACATGCTTTGAAAGAATTTGTGGATGAACGCATTGTCGGCACAAAGAATCGGTGGTTATGATAAAATGACAAAGATCGAATTGCCATGATGGAATGCAGCGAGTAAAGAATTCAAACTGAAAACCTGTACAGAAAAGACCATATTAATAGCCACACACTCATTAGTACGTCTTCTCGCCACAGCTCTTTCTGCTCACGAAGATGTTGATCTTAAAGATGCGATTGGCAAAAATGAGTTCCTGACGATCAATCCACGCAATTATGGAATACGATGGACACCTTTGTAGAGGGGCGACGAGCTGGGCACATTCAATTTGCAATGCAACATTTGGAGACAATGGTCTGAGGCATTCTCCGTTGTTCTCGATCCACTCACACTTGGATGGAAGAAATGCAAGGATGGGTTTGAACCAATGCTTTCGGCAAACCCGCCTGTCCCTTTTTGGTGCAGTTTTTATAATTGTGTTAGCCATTTTAGCTTTTTAAACTAAAATGTCGGAATTTTAACAAAGATGGCGGAAATATTTCCAAGACAGTATCTATTTTGCAGCTGCATCTACGTTATGTGTCTTCCTCAACTCAGAAGATCACAAATACATTTTTTATGCAGCATCATGAAGTCGATTTTGACCACAATATCATACATTTCAGTTCCCGTCCGGGCCGACCCTATAATGAAGGTTGTCGAAGAATAAATGAAATTATAATTTTTTGCACTCTTTATGGCCCATGCCATCCAAAATGTTATGCTTGCAAATATCTATTTCAATATTCTATGGTAATTTAAATTTTAACGTAGCAGACCCCACTAACATTTTAAGTTGTTTATGAGCTGTACTGTGTGTTAGCTATCTCTATTTAAAGTTGGTTATCCAAATAGCTAAAGCTCAACTATATCAATTCTATCGCAATGAACCTGGCTATATTGGTCTTTTACATTTTAGAATCTGTGTTATTATGGTATATAGCGTTTCCCTACACTAGTCATCTCAGAATTTCGCTTCTGTTTTCAGAATCCAATATTCAAGATTCATGATTATACATATATAAATACATTATATATATATATATATATATATATATATATATATATATATATATATATATATATATATATATATATATATATATATATATATATATATTTATATATATATATATATATATATATATATATATATATATATATATATATATATATATATTTATACATATATATATATATATATATATATATATATATATATATATATATATATATATATATATATATATATATATATAAATATATATACAAATAAAATATATGTTGTTTCATTGGAGGCCGGACTTAGTGGTGATACGTCTATCACATTCAACATTGATCATGATGAAATGGAGGGATCTAGTCTGTCACCCAATTATCTCATATCATTTGTGAAATGCATCACAAACAATATGATGTAAATCTATCACGAAAGTGGAAAAGTTCATCGTAAAAGTGTCTGAATTGTATGTCTTTATTGAATGTACAATTAAGAAAAACATTTCTGTTCATAATTTTTAAAATATTCCGCAGCATGTTCAAGTCAAATTAGTTTCAAAATAGTCAACAGGTTAGCTGTATCGTTACCATGAAATATAGATTCTTGGAATCCATGTTTCAAGGTTTCAAATCTATTCCATGACGCAGAAAAAGTGGGTGGAGCTTAGGTAAAATGGGCGTGGAATAGCTAGAACTAGATACTTATATTGACATGCATTACAATATGGACTAATTCACCTTTCCAGAGTGTCCATCCATCATCTGACCTAGCATGACGTCATAATCAACCCAACTCGTGTATGATGACGTCACAATCATTACGTCACAAAGGGTTCCGTATAGACCGTCATCAAATCTCAAACAGTCCGACACGTTGTATGAATTGTATGCCTTTGTTATTCTTTGCTATTTAATAAACATGCTGTTGAATATTTTGAAATTAATTTGACTGGGCGCTGTTGCTGCCTTAGTGTCAAAATATTCAGCAGCTTACCTGTGTAGTTTTTTGGAAATTGATAGTCAGGGTGTTCAGAGAAAGATCAATCCCAAAACGAGCAAGGTGTGGGCGGAGCTTAGCTACTGATGGGCGGAGCATAGCTAAAACCGGAAAGGTCCATTATTAAGTGACAAAACAGTTTATACTTGTGTAGCAAATTGATGAATCCAGTTTTAGCCATGTCCCGCCCATCTCTAACTAAGCTCCACCCACACTTTGCCCATGTTGGTATGGATCCTACACTCTCACTACCCCTACACTCCCTGAATCTCCCTGAATCTCAATTTCCAGAAAATTATATAGCGAAGCTGTTGCATATTTTGCTACTAATTTCACTGGGTGCTGTTGCTATCTATGGCCACAACAGCGTCCAGTCTCACTAGTTTCAAAACATTGAACAGCACGAATCTTAAATTGAGACATACAATTCGTCCACCAATGCTTAGTCCATTATCAATTAAGTGTCCGTGACGAACGCCATTCGTGATCTAATTAATTATGACTTCATCCTACACACCACATAGTCGACTATGACGTCATTTGATTGACAGAACAACTGGAATCCTCCATTATATTGAAATGGATAATTATCTTTCCTGACCTGTATATGATATCTAATCTACCTGCCTTTTATTCGTCTCATTCGTCCATCTATTATATCAATATATTAAAAATCTGACAATACATCAAGAATGAGTACAAGTATTTTGCACAGTCGCACATTTCAACAATAATCTCAGGATTAAGATTGAGCATTTTGTTAAGCATGTATGCAATATTCATTTATTCACTCATTTGTTCTTTTCTCTGCCCATGTATTAAGAATATATTGCTTACATTTATGATATATTATGTGTCATTTGGCCATGTTATTTATATACGCACAATATGGCACACAATACATTGTGCCAAATTACAGCACACTGTGATATCATAATTACGTCATCGAGACAGTACATCGATTAGATCAGTTTCTTATAAAAATGGGTGCGTGCGTAACACTATGCCATTAAGACATTATGTAACCCAGGCAGCACTCTGATTGCATTACTTGTTAAGACGATGGACTCTACACAACGTTCTCAAGAACAGGTGAATTGTTGTGAATGGTGAATTAATTTCATAACTATAATGCCACATATAATTGCTAAAACGTCCCTAACAGCATTTTCTTCTGTTACAGTGAACTATATATTAGACATTCAATCATCCTATTAGAAAATCAAATTGTACCATCGTTCATACAATAATACAACATATCAATACACAACTAACAAGAATTCCACAGAATCAAATACGTTCCCGCTGTCCTCCTCACCGTGGCTAAGCATCAAACATCATTGACCTTGACCTTTGACTGTGTGCTATTTATGGCATCGTGCCAATTCCTAATAACATACCCAACCATATTCACCCAAGCTTAAGTCAAATATTCTCAACCAATTCTGAAAGTTAACCTGAAAAAGAGATTTTGTGTACCATGGTGACAGCTGCATTGACCGTGTTACTTCGATGTCAATATGCAGATAAATAACCGTCTTATTAACACATTGAGTACCAAATTTTCAGAAACCCAAGTTCCAGGTCATTATACCATTAAGCTGTTGAATATTTTGAAACTATTTTGACAGGAAACTGGTGCTCGCCTTGTGCAGCAACATCATCTAGTCAAATTAATTTCAAAATATTCAACATAATATTGTATTAAATCGTAAAGGGTTTTGTTGCTTTGGTCTTGCAGTTTCAAATGGTTAAAGTGAGTGTAGACATTACATAACTGAAGTGTCACACTCATTGCACTGTATGTTACGAATATGGACTCTAAATGGCATTCCAAAAAACTGGTGCTAGCTGCATGTTATTACAAATTAATGTTAAGAATGCTAAGAATTAAAATAGATAACAGAATACACATTTGCATTTAATGCATCATATCTCGGAGGTTGACGATATTATAGTACAAGGCATCCAGGTCTCACGCACAGACGGACGAACCAACATACGCGCAGACAGAACAAGGACCGCGCCCATGTCGATAACAATAGCCATAACACACATGAACTGACAGGATAGGACGTCACACGCGTACCGACACGCATCCATCGAATATCAATCAACACTTGAATCCACATACAGTTTGGACAAGACGTATACTTAGATAGCGTGAATAACGAACATTACTTGGAGGCCAACTAATCAACACCTTAGCTGGACTTTGCGAATGAACGCAAACACTAATGGCTTACCTCAAGTTACCTGTTCATTAATTATTCATAGAAATTTATTATCAAAATGTACAATACCGTGAATCTACATGTACTTTCCTGTATTAATTAATGGTCCGCTTATTTCGTAACTAACTGCTTAATTACGCCTTGTGTTAATTTGAGTATGCTTAGGCTAATATAATACACGCATGATATTACATGACTTGACAGACGACGTGACGTCACTATAATATATTTAAGTGACACGAAATGAATTGAGGGGGGGGGGGGGTCGTTCGTGGTTCGTCGGTCGATTGGTCGGTTTCTAAACTAGGTACTGGTTAGGATATGGTGGTGACTTATTATCAATAGACAGATATGGTTTACAGATAATTCTTAGCTAGACCAGGCGGCTGTGTTTGGCAATCCAGTTATCAGTCGTCGGGCATTCGTCATTTAGGAACATAGGTTAGGATTATAATTGTTAATAAAGTATGTTACAAGTTCAATCGGTATTAACGTGTTACGTTGTTTAAAGGCTAGATTACCGATCTCGGTTCACCAGGGGCAAACGCCTACCCGGGTATGAAAATATACAGTAAACAAGCTGTCAGGGGCAGCTGCACGCCTAGCATGGTGTTACAGATTATCAATTAAAATGCATAACGGCCAAACAGAATACAGGGTTGTATTTAGTGCGCCATATCTAGGAAGTTGAGGAAAAGCAGTTGTTGCTTGACTTTGTGTGTCCGTGTTGTGACAACAATGATTGTTTACTTTTGCTTCGCACCTTGTTCAACTGGCGGAGCTGTAGAGTAAGGTTCAGAAACCTTCCTGCATGGAGTTTTTATCTGTTGAAAGGTTTCCCTAGGTATCGGCTGTCGAATGTAACTGCAGACATTCCGATGCCTGAACATTTGGCTAAGCAGCGACATGAGCTCCCTTCTTTCGAATTCCCCAGACCATAAATCCAAAAAAGCCTGATATATTTCTTCCACAATGCCTTTCCATAATGATCTGCATGGGGAGCAATAGGCCATGAGGTCTTTTCATATCTCCATCTCCTCACTCGCCGGATTCCAGTCTCAACACAAGGAATCAGTAGACTCAGCCCAACTATTCGAAGCCGTTTTCAGATAAAACATCATTAGTAAGAGGTCAATAATCAGTGATCGGTCAGATATGATGGCTGTACGTACCTTCAGACCAGAAGAATTAAACTGAGTAAAATGTGTACAAATTGAAATGCAATATTTATTAGAATAAATTGACGGTTGGCGATAATAATATCTCACAATATGGTTACCAATCGATATACCAATCAATATAGATACATAAATAGCGCAAAATACCATGCCATTATGGTAGAGAATGTTCTGATAGTGTTACCGCCTCTGTCACTATCTAGAAGTCAACTCATTGTCAGTATGAGATAGCATGTCCACAGCACGATTTAATATACCTGACTTGTCCTCGGCCCTCTGTATCAGCATACCATAACCAAGTTCGTACACTTGTATCTCCGTCCTCTGACGACACCGTCGATGCCGCTCTGTAATTACAAATGTGATCGTGAACTGATTCTTTAATACAATCTGACAACAATATTCGTTGACACGACTGCAAATATATGACTCGGACAGTGAACTCCTTCCACGCAATCTGGCAACACTGTACTCTGACCCCTGGTCGCTGGCAATACAGGTCCCTGGTTTAGATAGCAATACACAGTTTGCTGAAATCATATTCATAGAAAAGACTTATAATAACTTTTCTGAACCACGATCCACAATCTGGCAACACTGTTCTTTGAACCCTGGTCACTCGCACTGCTAGCTAAAGTTTGGCTATGCTATCGACTGACCCCTCTTACCCGGATTACATATCCGAACGCCTACATATCCGAACGCCCAAGTGTATAATCGAATAACGGTATCATGTGGTACAAATTCTACTTGATTACTCTGGCTACAAGCGAGAGATAGGTAAAGAAGGCTAGCGATACTTCCGATCTGAGTACCTCGGTAACATATCTGAACTCAGCCCAAGTCTCTGACTTGGACAGCACTACTCAGTCTGCGGAAATCAAATTGCACAAAATATCTTCAGCAAGTGGTATTATATCTTGCTGACTATTTTGAAAACATTTAAATGAAAATTGTTGCAGCAACGATTTTTAGTTACATTATTGTCAAAACCTTAGTCGTTGGCACCGGTAGTGTATGCTAGATTATTTTGAGAACATTTTGCCATAATGTTGTTGCTGCTATAGGTAGCATTAGTTGCCGGTCAACTTGTTCTATGAATGAGCTTAGCACGCGGCAAACTATTGACTCGCCGAGCTCGGCTCGACTAAAATGCATTACTTAACTAGTCCGGTATATAAAGGGAGCGTTTACGTCACAACTGGATACAAGATTGCAGAGCGGTTCTTAGCAGCAGAAATCGGAGCACTGCTCTTAGCCTAAGCTGTTTGGTTTATTGGCTTACGATAGCTTTCACATCCCAGATAACGCAGCATACTGGGCTGATGCTGGGCCGATACCGTGCCGATACTTCCAGCATCGGCCCAGTAAGCTGCGTTATCAGGGATGTTTCCAAAACTAAAACAGAAATAGGTTAGTTAGTAAGAAATGTTCTGTTGAATGTTTTGAACATAACTGGATTGTATGGAGGGCATTGCGGCCTTAGACAGCAATGCCTTCCAATCAAATTATGCCAAAAATAATCAACAGTAGGCCTATATTTTTGCTCTGTAAATATGTTAAAGGGGCACACACACACACACACACACACACACACACACACACACACACACACACACACACACACACACACACACACACACACACACACACACACACACACACACACACACACACACACACACACACACACACACACACACACACACACACACACACACACACACACACACACACACACACACACACACACACACACACACACACACACACACACACACACACACACACACACACACACACACACACACACACACACACACACACACACACACACACACACACACACACACACACACACACACACACACACACACACACACACACACACACACACACACACACACACACACACACACACACACACACACACACACACACACACACACACACACACACACACACACACACACACACACACACACACACACACACACACACACACACACACACACACACACACACACACACACACACACACACACACACACACACACACACACACACACACACACACACACACACACACACACACACACACACACACACACACACACACACACACACACACACACACACACACACACACACACACACACACACACACACACACACACACACACACACACACACACACACACACACACACACACACACACACACACACACACACACACACACACACACACACACACACACACACACACACACATAGCGGTGCTTCAAAGCACGCCAAAATACTCAGCTGTTGTGGAATTTAAATAAAATATAATATATTATCTGCATACTTTTGAATTCCTTAATATTAGGCTATATTTCGTCACGGAGTCATTTTATTCAGCTTCTCAAGGACGGGTTGTGTTTAATAGCCAGAGTAATGCAAACAAGGGTGGCCGAGTTCATAACAAACCGGTCCTTCAGAGCAGTTATAGCAATGTAGAGTACCAAAACCATAATAGACAACCATCCCTGCAATCCAACACTCAAACTGCAACAACCAGGAAAGTTCTAATCATTGGAAGCTCGACACTCAGGAAACTTAGTGGTAGGTTTATGTCGACAGAAATTCCACATTTTCTAATAAACTAAAGTTAGCAGAAATAGCCCATATCCCCAGATACAAGCCATAAAACAAGGGAAAGAAAACAGCTATCACATCAGAAATTCTTAAACTAATAGAAGCTAAAATTAGAGGTTGGACGAACTATATGAAAACCAGAACAGACAAAGACAGGCTTAAATATACACGTCAGTGAAACAAACTTAAGACACTCACAAGAAATGCTAAACGAGAAAACGAAAAGGAAATAGCTAGAAGTGCAAAAACGAATCCCAAAATGTTTTGGTATCATGTCAACCGTACAAGAAAACTCAAGTCCAGAATACCTGAACTTGAAGTTGAAGCAAATGGTATAGTCCTGAGGGTACAAAATGATATTGACAAGGCTGGCGTATTAGCAAATTTCTAAACTACTGTTTCATTGATGAAGATACTAATACGCTTCCACACCTTACTAGGCGAAACCACACACCTCTCTCTCTCTCTCTCTCTCTCTCTCTCTCTCTCTCTCTCTCTCTCTCTCTCTCTCTCTCTCTCGGCACTACCTTCAGCCTCAGCGAAACACTTAGAATTATGGAATCAATAAACATTTCTAAATCTCCAGGATCTGATGAGGTACACCCTCGCCTCATATATGAATTAAGAGAAGTACTACATAAACCGCTTAACATCATATTCAACAAATCATTTGTCTCAGGATGTGTACCTACCCGTTCGAAACTTGCAAACGTTACACAAATTTTTAAAAAGGGAGATAAAAAGGACCCAGGCAACTACAGACCAATAAGCCTTACATGTGTAGTTTGCAAACTCATGGAAAAGCTCATCGGGATAAGATATTAAAGCACATAACGTCAACTGATCTACTCACTAATAAACAATTTGGTTTTATTTCCGGGAGGTCAACAACACTGCAATTATTAAATGATTTAGACCTCTGGGCAAAAATATTGGACAACAATAGTGAAATAAACGTAGTATTTATGGACCTAATGAAGGCATTCGATAGGGTCCCACATGAACGCCTCATGATCAAATTGAAGGCATATGGATTTAATGATACAATGTGCCAATGGTTAAGGGAATTCTTAAAAAAATCGTAAACAGAGAGTCCGGATTAATAACACATTTTCTGCGTGACAAGCTATATCCAGTTGGGTACCACAAGGTAGTGTGATAGGCCCTATCCTGTTTGTTATTTATATAAACGACCTGCCGGATAATGTAAGTTCTGAAATCTACTTATTCGCAGATGACACAACGACCTATAAAGAAATTCAAGATAAGACAGACAGTAAAATAATACAGGATGATCTTGACTTCATGACCGACTGGGCTCCTACATGGCTACTAAAATTCCATCCACACAAATGTAGAGTTCTGGAAATAAAAAGCAAACAAAATGTTGAAAACAGATCCTATCACCTACACGGAGAGGATAGTCTCCCAATCCCACTTGAATCTGTTGAGTTTGAAAAGGATCTAGGCATATTTAAAGACAGACAACATAACTTTCGAAAACATATACAGGAAAAGGTAAATAAAGTCAATAATGGGAATAATTCGCAGAACCTACACATACCTAAATAATGATAATTTCACCTTGCTGTACAAAGCGTTAGTACGCCCTCACCTTGAATACGCTAACAGTGCATGGTGCCCATGCAAAGAAAAAGATATCAATACTATCGAAAATGTTCAAAGGAGGGAAACCAGACAGCTTCCATCATTGAAGGGACTGAGCTACCCTGACAGGCTAAAGAGACTAAATCTCCCAACTTTAAAATATAGACGACACCAGGGAGATATGATTGAATTATATAAAATCATATACGGTTATTACGACACACATCTAACAAAACATCTTTTCACATTAAACAATTCAATGGCAAGAGGGCACACGTATAAACTAAAGAAACATCGCTTTTCACATGATTTCAGAAAACATTACTTTAGCAATAGAATAATCGATGCCTGAAATTCACTATCTGATCACATTGTAACATCGGAAAATTTAAACATATTCAAGAACAGATTAGACACACACTGGGCAAACCAAGAAATAAGATTTAACTATCAAAGCAGCCTAACTCTATAGCAGCCTAACACAAAACGGAACATAGTGGCTTCTTAGCCTGCGTTCTGCAAATCAATCTTATCTTATCTTATCTTCAACAGAATATTTCTTAAATAGTAAGGACATACAATTCGTACAACAATGCATAGCCCGTCTTCAAATATGCGTTCGTGACGTACTTATCTACGCCATTCATGACGTAATAATAACGTCATCCATTATGCTGTTATTCTACACGCCACGTAGTTTGATCATGACGCCATATGATAGGTGGATAATGTAGAAAGGTCCTTTAAAAGGAAGTTTCTAATCTGAATCCACGTAATTGACGATTCATGTGATGACGTCATACCGCGAATTTTATGACGTAAAAATGCATGATTTACCCGAAACTTTAACAATGATAGAGTTTGTGAAAATCTGTCAAATTCATTTTAATTTATAAAATACGATAAAAACGTCCTTTTGAAAACAACTTTTGGTGATTGTATTGAAATCTTGTGCTCGTTTGCGATGAACTGTGTTGTCGGCCTATCTAATAGTTGGTGGTGCCCAGCAGAAGTTACCGGCAGATAGACAGCCTGTGATATGCTGTTTACGTGGATCCATTATGGCTAAGTCTTCTGGTGTTGGCAATGGTGATTATTGACTCACCTGGCCTTTATGACCTGAACGGTCAGACGAGCTTTTGCCATGGCGACCATCCATCGTCTGTCAGTCCGTATGTATGTATGACCGTCCTCCATTCTTCCGTCGTTCATCCATTCGTAATCCATCGTCCTTCTAATTTTCGCTTAAATTACCTCTTTTCAAGATCTACTTAGCCGATTTGAATTATGTTTGTTAGGACGTATCCTTATGGCATAGTGATCCCAGTTTTCTCAAAGCGAAGCCGATCGGCCAATTTGGGCGGCTATTATTGACTTTGGCAAATTTTTAGAAATAATCTTCTCCAAATCTGCTTGTAGGATTGATTAAAAAGTCATGAAAAATCGTCTAGGGAAACTACTCAAGGGAACTTGATTGAAATGCTTCAGCGGCCATCTTGGATATTCTAGTTTTAACGTAGATGACTTCATCTCCACAATCGCTGAATGGACTGGGCTGAAATTTGTGAGATATGATTAGGCACTAAGGCCTATTATGGCATGTTCAAAGAAATTTGATACTTCAAATCACGTGGCCGCCATGGTTCAGTCAAAAAATGGAGCGTGTTTGGCGGCTATATTGGATTTTTTATTTTATGGATTTCGAAGCCGAAATTAGTTTTATGTAGTTTTTTGGGTATGATGCTTTAAAATCTGCCTCATTCGAATGTGTCGGACACACGGCGTGGCAGCCATATCGAATCACTTTCTTGCCATAAACTCTCATTCCAAAGTAATTAAAAAATTTTAAATGTCGTTTTCTCAAGAACTAGGGCCTACTGGGATGATTTGAGTTATATTTGGTAGGAAGCATCCGTATGGCATTGCCATTCAAGTTTGTTCAAAGGAAGTTGATTGATCAAATTTTCCTGGTGGACAGCTTGGATTTGCCTGATTACAAGAAAGGTTTTTAAAGGTCCTCTCCGGAAACCGCGTAGGGATCGATTCAAAACTTATTTCAGGGGAACTTGATTAGAGATTTGATTTGGTGGCTATCTTGGATGAGCTGGTTTTAAAACAACGACTTCTTTTCCAGCACTGCTGGACTGATCGGACTGAAATTTGTGGGATATGATTAGGGACTAAGGTTCATTAAATTTGTTCAAGCGAACTTGATACATCAATAACATTACCATCGTGGATCAATCAAAATGTAGTATTTTTTGTTGGCTATATTGGATTTATATTTATTTTATGGACTTTACAGCCGGAATTGGTTTTCTATAAGTATTTGGGTATGCTAGTCACATTTTCCACTTTCGAAACTCGAATAAACCGTTTGTCGCCAAGCTAAAAACTCCATACTAAAGGAATAGGATACTGAACATGTGTTCTCGAGAACAACTGGGTAGATTTTAGCCAAATTTGGTAGGACACATTCTTGTTATTTTTGCAGTTGAAGGCTCGCGCCAAACCTTATGGTTCTACGTATAAGCGATACCCTTTCTAGTTGGATTTGTTCCATGTGAGCCATATAGGCGTCGTTGGCACTTTGCTTTCGAAAATTTAGACAGAACGTTGTTGAAAGAATAACTTTTCAAATCTGCATCAAAACTGTGGCAAGGGTTACTTGCACTTCCGAGTAATTATTTAGACAATAATTTGGCCAAATAGTGTTGCTGTCATTCACGGCAACAACTCCGCGAACATTATTGTCAAAAGGCATAACATCGTTCTCGAAATTGATACACTTTCACTGAACAATATTGAAATATGCGTTGTCAAAAGACTGCCACGAATACCTCCTAAATGCCTTCAACTCAAGTGCTAGCTAACAAATAACGGAGTGGCTGTGCGGATATGTGTATACAACAGACCTTTCCGGGTTTAGCTATGCCCCGCCCATCTCTAGCTACCCTCCACCCACACCTCGCTTGTGTTGGGATCGATCGATCTCTGAACACTTTGACAATCAATTTCCAAGAAACTACACAGGTAAGCTGTGGAATATTTTGAAACTAATTTGACTGGGTGCTGTTGCTGCCTAAGGCAGCAACAGCGCCATGTCAAATTACTTTCAAAATATTTAACAGCATGTTTATTAAATAGCAAAGAATTACAAAGACATACAATTTATACAACGTGTCGGACTCAACTGAGATTTGATGACGATCTATATGGAACCCTTTGTGACGGGATGATTGTGACGTCATCATACACGTGCTGAGCTGATTATGACGTCAGACGAGGTCAGATGATGGATGGATACTCTCGGAAAGGTGAATTATGTGTCCTATTCTACAGAGTTAACTTCCAGAACGTAAGGTAATTATTTATCATAGAAGATAATCAAGATTTCTGAGGTCTGAGTTTCCCTTGTGACGTTTTTCGAATCTGGTGGGATGAATCAAACGTCTGCGCCTGACAAAGGTTATTGGTGTATCGATGAGGGTAACACGCTTCCCATTGTGTCTTTCTTACTATGGCGTCTAAATACAGTCAACCAGCATCTGTTATGGAAAGCAAACGACCAGCTAGAGCTTTACTAGTAAACAATGTTGATCACCCACAGTCTACAATTGTAAAGATTTGTGTTTCTTTGTCCACAGTATTCCATATGTCAAAGGAAGAGAAGAAAGAAAAGGACGAGGAAGGAGCAACAATTAACCTGGCTGGTATATATGTTTTGTTGCCTGATATTGTAGGAAATAATAATAATTTCCAACATTGTTACATTGCCGATTATCATTTCGAGAATTATAAGGTAAGACGAACACCACTTTAATTAAATTCTTAGTTCCAGTGGATAATAAAAATAATAATAATAATAATAATAATAATAATAATAATAGTAATAATAATAATAATAGCAGCAACAGCATCATCAACATCATCAGCATGTATTAGTAAGTAGTAGTAGTAGTTGTAGTAGTAGTAGTAGTAGTAGTAGTAGTAGTAGTAGTAGTAGTAGTAGTAGTAGTAGTAGTAGTAGTAGTAGGAGTAGTAGTAGTAATAGTAGTAGTAGTAGTAGTAGTAGTAGTAGTAGTAGTAGTAGTAGTAGTAGTAGTAGTAGTAGTAGTAGTAGTAGGAGTAGTAGTAGTAATAGTAGTAGTAGTAGTAGTAGTAGTAGTAGTAGTAGTAGTAGTAGTAGTAGTAGTAGTAGTAGTAGTAGTAATAGTAGTAGTAGTAGTAGTAGTAGTAGTAGTAGTAGTAGTAGTAGTAGTAGTAGTAGTAGTAGTGGTGGTGGTGGTGGTGGTGGTGGTGGTGGTGGTATAGCGGTAGCAGCAACAGCAATAGTAGCAGCAGCAGCAGTAGTAGTAGCTATGCTACTTCATACAATACTTGCCACATGCTCAAAGGTGATTGATGCCTTGCTGTAGCTATGGAGTTAGTTTCATGAAGCTTGAATGCTTGTCTGATCATATTCCTCAGGTTTCATCTGGATCTGTACCAGTCATTGAGACGTAAACATTTTGTGATGTATTACATAATCAAGTAACTTTTTCATCCTTAGGAAAATTGCACGCTCTGTTAGAAATTTTGAAATTAATATGACTGGAAACCATTGCTGCCTAAGGCAGCAATGGTTTCCAGTCATATTAATTTCAAAATATTCAACATACAGGTCTGACAAAACATATATATATCAACCTTCCAGGATACCCTGCGAAAGAAATGCTATCTACTCGGTGTCTAGCCACGTTCTTCTGTTCTGGTTGATTGATTATATCGAGAGAAATTATATAAACAAAATTTCTTCATGAGCACACGATTGGCTATGGGCTTCAGCGGTCATTTTTGTGATGCCATAAATAATCAAATTACCGTTTCCTCTGTAACTGCTGACATGATCTCGTTAACATATAAGAGTATGATTAGCCAAGACGGGCCTTCAAAATATCTCAAGGGCGGTCGACATCTATAACATTGCCACTAGCAATAATTTTTTTATTTGAGCACCCAATGTCAACGTTTTTCATAAGTGTTCCTTTGATTCAAGGTTGTTGTAGCCATGTTTGGTTGGCTCGAATGCATAACACGATTCAAAGACTAAATGTATGGCGAATTCCAGTTTATCTATCAATCAAAGGCCAACGTAACGAATTAACTAGATAAGATAAGATAAGATACGATAAGATTTATTGAATAAACACCAGCAGGTGATACGCAGTGTGCATTAACAGCACAGTGACACGATTCATTGCAATAAATTGATAACAATGCAATACTGGATACCTATATAACTAGATGCATATTGCGTTTCGTATTCATGGAAACGCCCGTGCACATGCATTCAGCTACATGGGTGATTATTATAGTAACAGAGATACGGTACAGTTCAGAAATAACCCGACATGCCTCCAAGATGTCATAAAATGCAGTGTTAAACAATTCCTACGCACTCCGGTTGCAGGCCACTGCCGCCCACCCAGATAATGCAGGTTATCGGGACGACGCCTATGTACCGTGTAAGATGACGTCATAATCAGTTATGCCATGGATGACGTTGATAAGTCTGTCATGAATACGTAATTGCGGATGGACTAAGCATTGTTGTATTATTTCTTTACTATTTAATCAACATTCTGTTGAATACTTTAAAACCTATTTGACTGGGCGCTGTTGCTGGCACCAGCAGTACTCAGTCAAATTAGTTTGAAAATATTCAACAGCTTACCTGTATAGTTTTCTGGAAATTAATAGTCAGGGAGTTCACGTAACGATCGATTCCAACACGAGCGACGTGCGAATGGCAAGGTTAGATAGAGATGGGCGGGGCGTAGCTAAAACTGGATTCCACATTTGCTTTGGTAAGACATGCCATCACGCTTTGGAGAGAATTGAATAATTTCTTTAAAATTCACCTTTCCAGAGTATCCATCTATCATCTGGCGTCATGTGACGTCATAATCAGCTAAGCGGCGTGTGGGATGACGCCATGATCATTAAATCATAAAAGATCTTAATAGTCCGACACGTTGTACAAATTGTATGTCTCTACTATTTAATAACCATGCTATTGAATATTTTGAAACTAATTTGACTGGACTCTGTTGCTGCCATAGGCAGCAGAAGCGCCCAACCACATTAGTTCCAAAATAGTCAATAGCTTACCTGTATAGCGTTCTTGAAATTGCTAGCCAGGGAGTTTAGAGAGCGACGGATACCAACACGAGCGAGGTGTGGGTGGAGCTTAGCTAGAGGATAGCTAAAACTGGAAAGGTCCATTATGATTGCGTTCTCACGCTCAACAACATGGCACACATCTCAGGTGATAAGGTTACGCACACTCCGGTAATGACAATTTTAGGCGCTGTTTCTTGATTGATTTGCAAGTTCGTTTGCTGGAATGCAATGCTACACGCAATGTAATGTTCTGAATTGTTCTACAGAACCTTAGGTTTTGTGGCATCATTTAGCACAGCCACTGTTTTGCAAAGTCGATCTGTTGCTCCTTATTCTCTAAAACATGTGGACGAATCCTATTTGGTGCATATTATCTGAGTAGTTTCGTCCATGGTTACTGAGGTAATAGGTCTTCATGAGTCTGTTCGTTTTCCAATACGTGCTGGGATGATTGGTTGGGTTAGTCGAGCCGGTTGTCTCATGTATACAAACGCCTGGAAGGTTCTTTCAGACTTAATCATTACACCTGTTGGACCCCACTATCCTAAAGAGATAGAAACTGATAGGTGATTTAAAAGAAATTTGAATGAATTGTTTCAAGTTATTCAGCATATTACTTATTGCATTAAAGATTCTTGCCATACTTAACCCCTCTTGTGTCAACAGCACCTCAAAGCACTCAAAATGCTTCTTTTTTTCCTCTTTTTTTTTTATCAATTAACCCTTTCAATCGTCTAGGAAATCAAAATCTTTGCTTAGTCAGTGTCCATTTGCAGGCCAAGAGAAAGCTATTTTTGAAAATTTACAACTGGAATAACTGGCTCGGTAGTAAACAGACCTCAAGACTATTGCAGAGGCGGCGTCGCCATAATAACGACCAGTTGATGCAATAAGGGTTAATTTATGTATTGTGTTGAGAATGTTTACAAATCATGTTTCATCTATTTCCAGCTATGGATAGAGTACAGTTCAGAAATATAACGGTACAGAGTCATGGTGCTCTTGATGGGGAGTCTGGTGGAGAATCACGGCTCAAGGTACTTGAAGAGTACATTGAAATGTACAACAACATTCCTACAGAATCACTTAAATTTATAACCGTTTCACTGTTCGTCATAGGAATCTTTGCAAACATTATTCTCATAGTATATTTACTGGCATCAGGACGATTTAAGGCACCGTTGTTCACGCTTGTTGCATCGTTGGCATTTACAGATTTTGGAACATCCTGTTCTGCTATTTTTTGGTTGGTGTTTCTCTTCCCAACAATGACAATTCCAAACACAAAATTCATGTGTTCGTTTACAATTTACTTTGTAGCATCTTTCTACACTGCTAGTGTCTGTCATCTTCTGCTGTTTGCGTGCATTCGCTATGGGCAGTTAATATACCCACTTTGGGCTCGTGCGAAAATCACATGGGAATCGGTCCTTAAAATCTGTGTCATTATCTGGATAGTGAATTTCATTGCTGATATATTCTTCGGTGTCACATACAACGACCATGATGTCACAATTCTGAATCAGACTGTGACCTTCTGCGAATACGACGGTAAAGCCTATAGCGAGGCAACAAAAAATACCATTGTTACTGTTTTAATGTTTGGTGTACCCGCCTTGCTAATTCCTGCTGTACACATAGTGAAGCAATGTATATTGCAGAGAAATGCCAAGGAGTCATTGACTGTACAAGAAGATAGACGTTTGAACTCTGACCCTCGAGCTTTGACTATAGTTCTTGCCCTCTATTACATTACCATCATTCCGCATATGATATACGATAATTTGTTCACAATATTTAAGCTTCCACCTCCGTATATTCACCACGTTCTCTATATCGCCTTTCAGATGGGCTCATTTATGAATTCTGTACTGAATCCGTTTGTGTATTGCATCGCTGCAAGAAGTGTGAGAAAGGACATTGTAAACTAATTCCGATGCAGGTTAGCAAAACAATAAACTGGTTAATTAGAAATAGTGATTCGGTTATCGTGCACCGAACAGCAGATACAATTTGCTTGCAGAAAGCAAACAAGTCACAAATTGCTAATTATTCTACATCAATAAAACGTTTTCGCTTGCTCACTACATACACAATAATAATAATATATCTGTAGCTTTCCATGGTCGGCGTAAAGTTAATTTAAACAATTAAGTTCATGTATTATCGTAGGTTTCCATCAGCATCAAAAGCTGTGATAGTCGTGTTAGTCTGGTATTATTAAAGGACAACTCACTTCATTTCATGATATTTTATACAAATGATCTAATAGGCAACTCATATACTATGCACGGGATTGTAAACATTTTATCATCCCGCCAAAGAGAGATACTCAGGCTTTAATAGCTACACATTGTTAGATTTCTCCAGCTTATGATGGTGTTCATGATTTACTTTTTAACGAATCAGCAAGAACCTAGCGTGTCTGCCTTGATATATGCACTCAGTCATAGAGGTGCCATCTATAGATTGTCAATGTGGAATAAAAGCAAACATACAGGAATGCTGTTGAATATTTTGAAGCTAATTTGACTGGAAGTTGTTGTTGCCTTAGGCAGCAGCAAATTTCAGTTAAATTAGTTTCAAAATATTCCCCAAGATGGCTATTACATAATAAAGAACGTAATGCATTGGCACTTACATGGCGTAACAAATTATGTCTAGAGGAGACAAAATGGTGGCGATCACTGTTCAACATTTACGCGATATTACAAAGCGGGTAATTGTGAAGGAGATAAAGGAATGTGGCAGGATATGAATTATATGGAATCTATAAACCATAAATATGTCGGTGCAATACAACATTTGAGTGCGATTAGCATCTATTTAAAGGTGCCTATTCACAACAGAATGGTTCAAAATAAAATTGTTAAAATTATATACTTTTAGAGGCTTAAATTGTGTGCCTAGATGTAATGAAACGAAGTATATCTTGGGCCGTGTTCTCACTGGAGATTTAATCGGGTATAACGCCATACCTCACTATGGCGGTACGCCGGTTAAGTCGCTAATGAGATAGTCCGTGGGCTGGATGGGCCCACCTGGATACCACGCCCCCCCCCCACGCCCACCCCACCCTCCACTAATTGACGAAACTATATTTTTATAACAGCTTTCGATGTCCTCATTAAGATTATGTATGTTAACATGTGATAAACTGGGACTCAATATGGTTTTTGATGGGTTATATTAGAGTTAATACCCACAGTGAAGCAGACCATATTAAGGGGTAGGGGTATTAAAAACTGAGATATCCTTTGATAGAATAATTGTATATTAGTGATCGACAACTCAAAATGGTGCTTATAGTATCGTCTACAACTGCATATGGGTTACATGCAAATCGATTTCATAATGAGATCGGCAGAGGTCAAAGGGTCACTAATATTCGCCACAGCTTAAAATCTAGCAACTATATGTTGCTATCACCGCCCAAGCAACAGTAAAGGAACATTCTAGTTTTAACAGCTTAAGATTGATCAAAAGGCACAATTTGACAAATATAATGAGTAAATGTGTACTCATTTAATAGAATATTGTTACTATGGCAACTGACAGCATGGCCAATTTTTGAGAATCGATGAAAATGCATTCATTGAAAACTAATGTAGTAGATTTTGATAGAATCAGTGTACATTGGTGATCGACCACTCAAAGTGTTGCTTATAGTATCGTCCGCGATTGAATATGGTTTCCATGCAAATCAGTTTCATAATGAGGACGGAAGAGGTCAAAAGGTCACAAATCTTCGCCACAGCTTGAAATCAAGCAACTGTATGTTGCTATCACTGACTAAGCACCGCTAAAGGAACATTCTAGTCTTAACAGCTTAAGATTGATTAAAAGGCACCATTTGGCAAATATAATGAGTAAACGATTACTCATTTAATATAATATTGTTACTATGACAACTGACAGAATAGCCAATTTTTGAGAATCGATGAAAATTGTAATCATTGTAAATTAAACATGAAATGAGCATATCATCGAATCGAAATTGTGTAAAGTAATTGCTTTACATATAGATGGATCTCATATGCTTTTCAAGCAACAAATACGGCATCAGGAGTAAAAAATCAAAGAAGTAAGATGTAATTAGAAAGCATTTGTTCAATAACAGAATATGCCACTGTAAAAAATGGTCTAAGAATGTCCAAAAAGGCATCGGAAGATGTTGGGCAGAAATATTCCATAACGAGCTTTGATCTAGGCGTGTGTATGAAAGCCTAGCCTATCATATGGAAAGGTCCAGCCTACTACAAGGATCACATAGTTATGATTGGTACTTTTCATTTGGCAGGCGCCTATATGAAACTCATATAGGAAAGAAGATGAGTGGATTTGGATTCACTGAGATTCTACTAGAATCTGGCCTGATGTCTTCCGGATCTATTAAAGGTGTGCTGTCTGGTACGAATTATAGTCGGGCCATCTACTGCCACAAAGCAATGGCTGAAGGTCTTGAACGATGGCTACTCTACAAACACCATTCTACGAAAGGGTCCAATTATTAGAGAATTAGCAAAAGTAGCCACATTATTGGAAGTAAGAACCAAAGAGAATCTTGAACTATTGTCGAATGATACATCATTTCATTCATATCTAAATGACTACTCAGACTTGCGACTGCGAGTTAGCAATGCCGAATTAGGTAAGACTGCCCAGTTTTGGTTACCTTACATTGACCATGTTTGGTTGCTGTGGTCGCTCCTAAATGCCATTAAGACAAACAATTACAATCTGTACGGAACATGTCGCAATCGAATAGCCGACCTGTTCTAAACAGCCGAACTGATTAAGCTAGGTGCTATAAGTTTTGTAAGATCCGCTGTGCCTGGAAATTTGTGGGCAGTATACAAAACAATAGAGGAGATATTTATGAAGCACGCAAAATCGCATACATGAGCAGGAGGAAGCGTGACTGGCGTATCTGGTATCTTGAATAACTATGATGCACATCGACGTTGGGGGGAAGACGGCACATGAACGAGCAAGAGATGTGGAAACAATGCTCCAAATGGAAGATATGACAGACGAGACAGATAGGAACAATAGACATTGGGATGTCCGTCCTTCACAGGTACGCAAAAGTGAGGCAGCCAGTGTAAATGTAATGGAGTCAGTAGAAAGCTTCATGAATCCTTTCAGTTTCGATTATAATGATAAGCTTTCCGTTTTGGGGCTGCCTGCACCTACCCATATCCAAAGGGATATCATGGCTGCTGAGTCAATTGGGAAACTGGCCAAAGAGACTTTTATAACAGAGAGACTTGAAAGGAATACAGATTTATTTGAACCGATAAAAAAGCAAAAATTGAAAACAAGCCATAGAATCTGACCACGAAGAAACAGACACAATTAAGGGTTATTCTCTATTGTGCTTATCCAACAAAAGAGGGCTATGCTTTTGTGCGTATCAGACGTTCACTTAGCGATGCAGTTTTACTTCTCCTGTACTATGCCCAAATCATGAAGACACACGTATTATTTGATACTGGTTCTGAAAACAATCGAAAGCTGTTGGACATTTCAAGTTTGGCTAAGTATTTTACACCGCTTTACTGTTCTGCCCTTTTGGGTCTTCATGCCGTCACCAAATGTGATACAACCATTGGTGAGTCGTGGGACATCACAGAGAATCTCTTTCTTCAACTACAGGATTTCACCTGCGGAATATACAAGATTACTCCCATAACATACGTTGACACACTTCGTTTCTCAATGTTAATGGCAAAATGTGGTGATGTAGCGCAAAATATCAATCTCAAGAAAAACGTTGACTTATCCACCTTACCTCCCCCGAGAGTTTGCCTCCGCGTGCACATAAGGAGGGTTACATATCAGGTAGCTATTTGGAAGCGATCCCATGCACCAAACACATACATCCCTGAACCCACTGAGAATAATGGCTGGACTGTATAGAGTGGACAGTGACTCGAGCAAAGTGGTGTGATTCGATGATATAATCATTTCAAGTTTAGTTTACAATGATTGCATTTTTCATCGATTCTAAAAAATTGGCTAAGCTATCAGTTGTCATAGTAACACTATTTTATTAAATGAGTAAACTTTTACTCATTATATTTGTCAAATGGTGCCTTTTAATCAATCGTAATCTGTTAAAACGAGAATGTTCCTTTACCGGTACTTGGTCAATGATAGCAACACATAGTTGCTAGATTTTAAGCCGTGGCGAAGATTTGTGACCTTTTGACCTCTGCCGACCTCATTATAAAACTGATTTCCATGTAAATCATATACAATAATAGACGATACTATAAGCAACATTTTGAGTGGCCTATCACCAATCTACAACGATTCTATCAAAATCTACTTAATTAATTTACAATGAATGCATTTTTCATCGATTCTCAAAAATTGTCTGTTGTGCCAGTTGTCATAGTAACAATAGTCTATTAAATGAGCAAGCTTTTACTCATTATATTCGTCAAGTGGTGCCTTTTGATCAATCTTAAGCTGTTAAAACTAGAATGTTCCTTTACCGGTGCTTGGTCAGTGATTTTAAGCTGTGGTGAATATTTGTGACCTTTTGACCTCTGTCGGTCTCATTATGAAACCGATTTGCATGTAACCCATATGCAATCGTAGACGATACTATAAGCAACATTTTGAGTGGTCGATCACTAATGTACAATGATTCTATCAAAAGATATCTCAGTTTTTAATACCCCTAACCGTTAATATGGTCTGCTTCACTGTGGTTATTAGCTCTAATATAACCCATCAAAAACCATATTGAGTCCCAGTTTATCACATGTTAACTTACGTAATTTTAAAGAAGACATCGAAAGCTGTTAGAAAAATATAGTTTCGTCAATTAGTGGGGTGGGGGTGGTGGGGGGGGGGGGGGTGATATCCAGGTGGGCCCCTCCAGACCACGGACTAAGAACACGGCTTTAGTATATGCTGATTTCATTATAGTGCAGCGGTTAAGAGAAAATTCGTGCATTTCTGGACAAGAGTATGAAATATGGCACAAGTGTCCGTTAAGATATGGGGATTCAGTTAAGAAGTGGTACCCATCGCTATCGCCATGGTAACCGGCCGCCATCTTGAATTTAAAGATGACCACCATGAAAATCATTTTACGCTAGTATTTCAACTTCTAGATGACATAGAAGGTGGTGGTTTAGACACTGAGATCGGGTTTCTAATAGAAGCCCAATCTCAGTGTATAAACCACCATTTTTGGGGCCAAGGAATCAAAATCGATCATTGACATTATCATATGATCCTAAGCATCACTACCACCATGGCAACAGGCCACCGCCATAAAAATCGGTTTACGCTGCTAATTCAGCTGCTAGATGACATAGAAACTCGATCTGTGTCTAAACCACCATTTCCGTGGTCAAAGGATCCATATCGATCATTCGCATTATCCTATGACCTTGAGTTTGATTTCCAAGACGGCTATCAAGACAGCTGTCAACAAAAATCATGTAATCGCTGATAGCTAAGGTCTACATAATTTTCCAATATCTACCAAATATATGAATAAAAAAAATTCTCTTTTTTTTCTCTTTAGATAACCTTGCATATGACTTAATCATCATAATCATCATCATCATCATCATCATCATCATCATCATCAATGGTAACAAATTTAGTTTTTATAATGATTGCACGAGCAGACTGTAATTGACCGTTTAGTGATTACGATTTTAAGTAATTAGATATGCATTTTTATATTTTTGGAACGAGTACTGTCTATTAACATATATACAATATATATCATCAATGACCCTTTTTACATGTTGGAACAAGGCGGCTCTGGTTGGAGGAATGGTCTCAATGTTATGAGATTCTTGAGCAAAGAGATACTTCCTTGCTTCATCTATGTTACGTAATGCACATGCTCTGTTATACATCACGATAATTAACCTTTCTATTTCATTCATTGATTCAGAATACACCTCGTCCGGCATCGAAAATAGAGCAAGAAAAGCAGCATCAGTGACACTTCTGGACATGTTGTCCATGCTGACCATGTCGACTTTTTCCCACGCCAGAGGAAGCAGATACAGTGTCACACCCCCTTATGGCATGGAAAAACATCAATGCATGAAATTTCCTTGCACCTAGCTTTGCTGCAATGGAATGTATAGGAATATGGCGATAGTGCGATCCTACAACAAGACTAATCCATGGCGCATAAAGTCCAAGTGCATTGAAATGCCCTTCTGCCTAGACAACCACATCCGTATCAACTGTGCGAATCACAACTTTTCGAAGTCCCTGTTTTGAACGATGGGCGACATGTAACAACAGACGTGTATCTGCCTCCTCATGACTGCAAGGTTGAAGATAGTCCAGATCACCAATGTCAATTTGATTTGCAATCGCAACAGCTTGATCATCTGTGCTGATTAAAACTTTACCAGCCGGATTGAATGTTTGCACACATTCAGATAAAAAATGTAACAACTCGTCTTTGTTCTCGTCGTTCCTGAGGAAACTCTGCCAGTTGAATGGAATAGGTGCACGTGGGAGAACTCTCATCCTTTGTGCATTTTTGCTCTGCATTCTACGATCTCTAGTTGATTGCTTCAGACTAGCCTCGATATATCTATCCCACAGAATATCAACTATATTGACAGTTTCAAGCTGGAAGCTAATATATGGCATGAAAACCTGTTGGACATAATCTGCAAATGTTCAACTTCTCCTGGTCTTAGCATGTTTACTACCACCGCACCATCGGGCATCAAAAGCCGGAACATTATGCGATGAGGGGCAACAAATTGCAAGACATTCTCGCAAATCTGCTTTAGAGCAATGTCTGAGTTGACCCATATCAGAAATAAATGGCAGACATTTCTGATTTTCATGCTGAAAGAATTGATCACGGTTGCCATCTCTCGCTTGGCATGCTATGTACGGCCATGCAAAATGAAGGATATTTCAATTTCTCTTTCTCCGAGATCTAACAATACTTACCATTACATTACTCATTGATAATACAGCTACCCTGAAGCTGTAATCTAGGAATCTAGTTTTAGAAACCTTTACCGGCTCCTGGAACCGAGTACACGGTGCCCAACAACCGGGTATCTGTCTGCCAGAGACACTCATATTGTTTGCATAGCTAGCAAACAAGTGAATAACCCTGGGGATGGGAGGTATGGTCCGTAATGTAATGGTAAATTTTGTTAGATCTCTAAGAAAGGAAAACTGAAATTTCCTTCATTCTCCTTCGATCAATACTTACCATTACATTACTCATTGATAACACCAGATTTAGTCGGTAATCTGGTGGGAAGCGGCAAGCGATACAAAGCCTCTTTTGTCCCTGGAGAAAGAACTTAGACCTAAACTTGACATATGGAGCCCTAAAAGGACCGACAAGGGACCGAATCACATTCGTATCAACGCTCCCCCACTCCCACTTTCTCCTAAAAACGGGAGAGAACTCACGAACATGTATCTAGCCTGAACACACAAATGTGCGAAGAGGGTTAACAGCTCTTTACACATATAAGCCTAGAAATGAGCATGAATATATAAGATGAATGATCGTGATACATAAACATAACACAAAAAAATGCCAAACTTGAATTACCTCATGAATTATGGATTCCAGACGTGGAGCCATCAACCAACACACCTTCGAGCAAACGTGTCCCATACGTTTGAATTTCTCTCGCTTGACCATGTCTGTTCTTACTACTTTTGCTTTACAAAGATATCAGAAGGAGATGAACAGTGTGGCCACTAGACTATCGTATCAAAACAGTTAAAGCGAGTGGTTTGGCGGAGTCTAACATATCCCTCATATAGCAATACATGAAAGCGGCCTCACAGTGCCATTGTGCAATGGCCATGATGTCCTCTAACGGGATATCATTGAATAGGGCAGTCGAGGCGGCTATTCCTCTAACATCGTGAGCCCTAGCACATTGCACCTGGTGCCCAGTCACAATTTCGTGGGTAGTCTGAATGCATTCGACCACCCAACGGGAGATAATATCCATTGATGCGGCGCCATATGGCAGATCCACAGATGTCTATCATTTGACTGTAGAGAGTCCGTCCGTTTTTTTACTAGATCAAAGCACAGATTGAACACCAGGCACTGGTATCACGATCAAACCTAGTTAGCTTTGGTATTATAATCAGTTTGCCAGGATATTTCACAGATTGATTTTTGACATAAACTCTACTCTTGGTAGCAAACGAAGACCCTCTCCGGAGACAATAAATCAGCCCCTCTCTGCTGAAAGCGCATGGATTTCACTGTGCCATCTTGCTGAGGAAGCTGCTAATAGAATACCCACCTTTAGAGTCAGATGCTTTAGACTAGCCGAGCCCAAAGGTTCGAAAGGGTGCTTGGCCGCTACATTAATCACCATAGATAGACTCCAGGCTGGAATGACTACCGGTTGTCTCAGTCAGAGATTGCTCATTCCCTTCACCATCACATTCAACTGGGCCACCTCTGGACTATCTCTGTTGGCTAAACAAGGGATAACTGATGCCAAAGCTGACTTGTGATCAGAAATTGTAACAGGAGCCAGTCCTGTAAAGAACAGTTCACAGTGAAAGTCTGCTATATGCTGAATAGTGGATTGAAAGGGATCAACACCCTTCCCTTCCCACCACTCTGCAAATGTGTTAACCTTGTGATTATATGACTTGAAGGTTGAATTTCTCGCGGCTGCGATGAAACTCGTAGCCTGTTGAGAAAAGCCTTCCGATGTGGAACTTTGTTTGATAACATCCACGCAGTCAATTTGAACATCTCGGGCCACTCGTGTAGGAAGCGGCCCTTGGCCTGGGAGATTATGTTCGGAATTTCGGGCAGATGCACTGGAGTGTCCACCGGCAGATTCAGGAGATCTGCAAACCACGCCCTGCTGGGCCAAAATGGCGCTATTAGCAGGACCAGGCATGGTTCCTCCCTGATTGTCACCAAAATCTTCGGCAGAAGAATGGTGGGCTGATACACATAAGCGTGCCTCCCTCTCCAGCTTATTGTCAGAGCGTCTGTATCTGAGCATTTTCCTTTGTGGTGAACAAGTCCACGTTTGGTTTGCCCCAATGCTCGAAGATCCTTTGTAGAACTGGAGGGTTGAGAGATCATTCTGTCGGCAGAATCCTCTGTCTTTGAGACAAAGCATCTGCCAGAATGTGCAATCACCCAGGAATATGAGCTGCTTTCAAAACAACTGAGTAATTCCGGCACCATTGAACCAAGTGCCACACCTTCATACACAATGAGGGTGACCTGGTCCCACTCCGGCGATTTATGTATGATACTACTGTCGAATTGCCCGGCCGTATCAATATCACCTTGCCCATGAATTCTGGAAGAAACTTTTCCAATGCCAGTTCCACTGCATCATTTCCAACAGATTGATATGCAGCTGACTCTCTTGGAGAGTCCATGTGCCCGAAACCTGGTGTTCTCCCAGGCAGAACCCCTACCGCTTGAGCGATGCATCTGTGTACACAAGCAGATGGGGGTGGGGCAGGTGAAGTGAAACTCCTACTGGGAGATTATAACGCTCCCACCACTATACAAGATTTAACATTATTGGCTCCAAACCTGGTACCAGCTTTGACAGGGGTTCTGTTCTCTGCCTCCACAGAGACATCAGATACAACTGGATAGGTCTTCAGATTAGAGTATAGCTCGCGCGGGTATGCGCTGGTCCATCGTGTTGCTCCACTCTGTTGCACCGCATGTACAGCATGCATGGGAGGGCTGGTTAGCTATGGTTCTCGGGGTTACGGATCCCGTATCATGACTCTCTTGTACAAAGACCAGCTTCTAGAGCCGGTGGAACAATAATGTTCCAGTGGGGCCATGCGACCATTGCCGCCGTGATTGAACCTCACGGTCTCATCCCACCTGTTGGTGTCACTGGTATGATGGTCCATAACCTAATTTAAGAGGCTGGGCATGATAATAAATCAAAAATATATTACTACACAAACAATGGTACTCGTTTGCTAGTAGACGAGAGAAATTATACAGTACATAAAACTAAGTTGGTGTCTTGTTTACGTCGGTTCGTCGGAGGTACCTCACAGATCCGTATATATATTTCGATCAGGTATCCCTGCATGGAGCGTCCTAACGAGGCTACTTATATAGTTTAATATAAACCACTATACCCCTAACACAAACAATATTGTTTCGAGAGGAAAGTGCCTTGCGCAGGCCTACGACACAGGAAGATGCCTTCAACGCCGAAGCGGAGGAAGAGAGCTGGGCAAACAAAAGGTTATCTGTAGTGTGTGTCAACCTAGTGAAACTATAATTAATGTGATGCATGCTGGTTTACATGAAGATGGGGCAGATGATTTCCGAAGAATTCAAACGCAACTGTCTTATGTAGGTCCAAAGATACTGTATTGGTAGTTGTTGCTTTATTTATGCGGGCCTTCTGCTAATTTTTAACCTGCCATTTAGTCGTTAGTTTCCCTTCCAAGCTTTGGTCGCAAGTGGCAGGGATTCTTAGCTATCTTTTGACACATTACGATCCGGTTACATATTTCCCCACAACCACATATAACATCACTAGGACAAGTTACTATTCACATAAGCAATTTTGAAAACGCAATAGTATTTTATGGCGGGAGCAAGAGGCAGATACCCCTCCTTAGTGACCTTCCCGTGATGGGGTGGTGGCTTCTAAGACCACACCCAGTCACCGTACAGAGTTGGATGGAGATCTGCATCTCGTCCGTCACCTGTGTGCTACGGAACTAATGTTTGCCTATCATTAGGGTTAAGTTCCAAAGTGCCCAGAGATGCACTGCAGGCCGGTGTTACATAATGTTATTTATTTTTTGCAGTGCTTCCTACTTTGGCAGGGTTATCTAAGCTAACTGGTATCCGAAGATACAGAGAGGGATGTATGCAAAATCGACACTTTAGTCTTCTCCGATCGCAAACCCCAATAGTTTCCCAGAGTCGTATCATGCCAACGTGTCGATGGGAACTCCAGAAAATTATTAAGCCTTGCGCCTGGAGGAGCGTAGAAAGAGACAATCACTCGATATTAATAAGAGGCCCTAAGGTATTTGGTCAATTTATACAATCTAGCTGGTGTGCGGTGTTACATATCCGCTACAGCCGGAAAAGAGGCATACACAAAATGTCTCTTAGGGAGAGATTGTCCCTAACTACTTCACACCTATCCTATTGAGCTAGAATATCCAGGTTTAGTCGATCACATGTCAGGCTCGAGCAATGTGAGCATGAACAATGGCCTCAGTGTAAAATTGGTGCTGGTGGAAATAGTGATGCGGATATAATGTTGCTGTATAGTATAGCCTAGCGTACTGCATCCTAGAGTTTTTATATAAACAAAACAAAATAACTAGGATGGCAACTTGCCATATACATCACTAACTAGTACAGTGCTAACAGTACATCAGGCTATAGGACCTCATGGTGCTCGTTAGTTATAAGCACACGGAAATAACGGAGATAAGTATATCAGGTCATAGGACCTTGCCGTGCTTGTTAGTGGTAAGCACCAAAAATAAGGATAATATACACAGTAAAAATGCGGCCTCAGACGACCGGGGAGGTACCTATTAGTCATCAATATCTATAAATGAGTAAATGAATAAATAGTACAATAGTATAGTTACTTGAGTACCTATTGGTCATCGGTATGGAAAGAGTTCATAAATCACTGCAGCAATGCGTTACAGATGAGGAATGTGAGGTGGCACGATATTGAAGTTGCTGGGAAGTTTCTGCATGCGAACTGTTGATGCGGCTCACTCTCAAGATGGTGAAGAAGAATGACTGTAGAGAGATGTCCATCAGATAGTCATAATAACTAATATGTGAATTTACATAGTAAGTTAGAGTGTCCATCAGGTGACGGCAGTTTAAAAGTTGCCCGTAACAAGGAGGGCTACAGTTGTAATTAAACGTTGCATGTACATAACTGGGTACACTGTACATGATACATTGCATAGCTCTTGCGGTGTACCAGGCAGAGTCCCACCAGACTGTGGCCTAAAAGTGAATTAATCACATTACATGCTGTGCGGAAGTTTGATACCACTTTTCAGCATGGTCTGGAAGATCCGACGAGTTATCCACCAAGAATCTCTTGGAACCTTCCAGTAATAATATATTGGGTCATATAACCCATCAAAGTTGGCGCTAAGATATTGCCTTACTGCGTTTAAAAGCGGCAGTGACTAGATTTTTCATTCCGCCATTATCCATCAATATTGATCATGAGAGTCGCACAGAGATTGGTTGAAATTAATCATGTGTTTAATTAGTTATGAATGACAACGAGGCACGTTATCAAAATTTTACTACGATAGTAATTTTCATGCATGCCTAATGACAGCGGATGTCCCGTGAGCCAATCAGAAACTACGACTTCGCATTATAGATCATTATTAAGTACGACTGCGCAGTTGCGTGAGACATTTCTCATTACTGATGAATTAGCAGACTCTAGGCTGATTCGTCACATAATTTTTCTTGTTGAAATTAGTAACCGGGATCGCGCCGTTCTGTAAGAATGGAATGTTTATGTTACCGGACAGCTGTAGCGGAGCTGATAATGCAATCTACTGGACATTGACAGATAGAAATTGGGCTAGAAAAATATTTTTTGACTTGCCCGCCATATTTTTAACTTTCCCCTGGAACGCATTAAGTTCATCATCATCATCATCATCATCATCATCATCATCATCATCATCATCATATTCTCGGGACATAAGCCACCAGAATACCGCGGTATTACATGTTATCGCAGAATTTTCCTGTGATATCATTATCGTCACCCAGATGTCAATACTGCCCAGCCCTACCTACCAGTGCAGGAGAACTGAATTCCAAAAGGCATTGCTGCGGTGTAGGGTACCACAGTCAGGAAGCAGTTGCCCACGTCTAGCACTGCACTGGTCCAGCAACCTGCCAACGGCTGTCTCTCGCCGACGTGTGGTCTCGATTCTTGATTTTTCGCTCCTTTTATACTACTCGTGACGTCAGAGGTAGGACGCCCAGCCAATCAGCGGGCGATCTGTAGCCAATCAGCGTGCAGCTAGAATGGGTGACGAGGCTATCATGCGATAAGCGCATTCCCCATTCATTTAACACATACATGCGATTACGACATCCAAGTAATATTTTGAAAATAATTTCGGTGAGCCATTTAAGGATAACTTGGCCATTTCTGATCCGATTTTAAAAAGGGAAACAGTTTTGAATCCCTCGTCTCATTCTGGTCCTGAGTGGTAACGGCGAAAACAGAGTGATTTGAAGAAATCACGGGTACCAACTCAGTACACTATAAGTACGCATTCTCTCCCAATGCTGACCATGTTGTCAGGGAAGCTCTGGCATGTGCATACACGCGCTACACGATCTCACGGACTTAGCCGTTTTATAGAAAACGTCTCCCATATGGCTCCATACACGCATGCTATCCTACCCAGGGGGTGGCGTGCTTGGAACGCACCCGGAACGGTCGTTCCATAGCAAGCCTAGCCGGGACTGTCCATACCCATCAGGCCGATCCATGCTACACCAGCAGCGTACAGGATTACCGGCTCCATGGAGACCATCATGCCCAGCATTTGAAGAAACCTCCTCGACTGAATGTGGTTCCCCAATCGAAAACTCCTGAGCATGGCTAACAAAGACACCACTTCCTCGAAATAAACGGAGTCCTGAGTGGGCGGCAACTCGGATTTCTCCCTGTTGACTATCCAGCCTAGATCTGAAAGCAATTTCAAAGTCAGTGCGGTATCCGCTCCTAACCTGGATGGCGCGTCTGCCTTGATAATCTAATCGTCTATGTAGGTGTGAAGCGTCATGTTCTCTCTTCTGAGAAGCCCTGTCACTGCTAGGACAACTCTGGTGAAAACCCTTGGGGCTGTCGACAGGCCAAATGGGAGGACTACAAATTCCCATACCCGATTCTGAAACGCGAATCTCAGAAACCTGTGACAACCCCTGTTCATTGTAATGTGGAAATATGCATTTTTCAGATCGATTGATACACACCACATTCCTTGCCTCAATCCTGCCATTAGCAATGTTGGAGTTTCCATCTGGAACCGAGGCGTATGGATAAACCAATTCAATGGCTTGAGATTGAGTACGAGTCTCCAACCCCCTGTGCACTTGGGGACAAGGAACATGTTTGAGTAGAAGCCTAGAGTGCCCTGGTTTGCGGGTTTTATGGCTCTCTTCAGAAGCAAACCTGACACTTCGTTTTGATGGCTTCTACCTTGTCTGTTTCCCTTGGAATGGGAGTCCAGACAGGTGCCAAAGACAAATTTTGTGGTGGGAAATCCCACCACTCTGGCATGTACCGCTGGGATATCCATCCCAGGACCAGACTGTCTGACGTCACATCTCGCCAAGCCTCGACAAAACGCCTGAGCCTTCCACTCACTATAGGCACATTGACCCCTAATGCGAGTGTCTGGATCGCGATCTGCTCCCCCCCCCCACCTCTTAATGATGGAGAGAGAGACCCATTTGGCACAGTCCAGACGGATACGAAGGGAGCTACCATACCCTCAGGTACGATCCGCTCCCTTCTTTTCACCCTTGGAGGATTTCCCATTGCCCTTGCCCTTCCCGCCTCTCAGGCGATCAGGGCCACCATTAGGGTGAGCAGGAGCCTCCACAACCTTCCTCGCCTTCTTATCCGCAGGCGGCTGAGAAGGCCCAGAAAGAGCAGAAGGAGCGGCCTTGGCTTTTGACTTACCCCTATGCCTCTTCAGCTTCTTGGAGGAAGGTTAAGCAGTTAGAGGTTTCGCAACAGCCCCTAGTGCATGTGTCTGTCGCACTAGCTCTAGCTGAAGATTAACTGCTAACTGACTTTGCGCAATGTTGGCCGTATCCTCTAGGATGGCCTGCGCTTTGCCACCAAAAATGCTGGGGCCGTTCAGGGGCATTCCAAGCAAACGCTCCCTGACAGCCGTAGCCAGACACATATGGTCAAGAACCATCTGCCTCCTGGACTTAGTCACTCACGCCTGCAACCTGGCCAACGCGCCCATCGACAGCACAAGGCCGTCGTTGACACACGAAGGCGCAGCAGGTGGTACAGGGTGGCCTGCCCCAGCTTCAGCCCACACCGACTGAAGCAAGCAATAGGAGTGATTGACAGCATTCATAACTGCCCTCACTCCCTCATCACAAAGGGGCAGGACTTCTTCATTGTGTGCTTGGCTCTTGTCCACAAGTGCCTGAGCGGGACCACCAGCTCCTGCACTCTGGATGCCACGAACCCAATGGTCATCCTCAGTGACCGTTGGAACAACACCATACCGCTAGTACTCCCACCCCCCTGGTGATATGGCACCTTGCCCGCACCTCCCTAGAGGCCGCAGGGCGCTTGCTCTTGGTCGTGAGTTGATTGGAATAAATAGCATCAAGCAACTCCTTGAACTTTGGATCCAGTCCAATGGATTGAATCAGAGCCACGG
Source organism: Chaetoderma sp. LZ-2023a (assembly GCA_034401795.1). Classification (NCBI taxonomy): domain Eukaryota; kingdom Metazoa; phylum Mollusca; class Caudofoveata; order Chaetodermatida; family Chaetodermatidae; genus Chaetoderma; species Chaetoderma sp. LZ-2023a. The sequence goes on from CM067368.1 coordinate 14,208,877, forward strand.
GCAAGACCCCAATCTGAATCGATGCAACCGATGGACATGGCATGTCTTCCTCGGTCGTGGCCGAGACCACGGACGGGTCCTACCCCGGCTAGCGAAGCCAGAGCATCGGACCAGTTCACCTCCGAGGAAGACACCCCCGTGACCACAACACCCAGTGATGTGTTCACGGGTCTACCAGCAGTGGCCTCCCGGAAAGGAGCCACTGTTGGAAAGCCAGCAACACCGGTACCGCACGGTTCCGCCACCACCTATTGAAACATACTGTTCCATGGAGTAGTCTGTGTGGACCTGTGGCAGTTACGGAACGATGGCCATACACGGGCGCCAACAACACCCCGTGTGTTGCCACTGGAGCAGTCGAGATAGGTGAGTACCAAGCCTGGCTAGCCACACCTGTCGCCGTGTCGGTTGGTGACAAACCAACCAGCACTGGACGGGTGCCCGGAATGGGTGTGGCCTCAATCATGGGTGGAGTGGCTGCCATGGCTTGCGCCAAGCCAGACAGATGGAGGGCGGTTCTGTCCATGTCTGAATCGACGTAATTGCGCTCCAATCGCGGTATCTCAGGCTGCAACCGCCTCTCCTCTTCGGCCTCCTTATCCTCAGACCCTGAAGAGTCGTCACTGAATGAAGAGACACTGGAGCCATCCTGGCGAATGGCTCCCATGCCCGACGTACCGGCTACTGGACCACCCGGAGGTGGCCGCAGAGAAGCAGTACATGCCAGGCACGGGCCCTCCGTACCGAACATGGAGAGAGGTTGCACCACAGTCATCGGTATCAGAGACGACACCAGAGTGGGTAGGACGCTATGAATAGTGAGCCCAAATCACGCCGGGTGCCATCTCTGAACCCTCCAACTGCGGATGAGGAGCACCACCAGGGGCCAAAATGGACACTCCTCACTTTCTTTTCAGTCCTCCTGACCCTGCGTCAGACCCTGCCAAGTCCATCTGGGCAAGGAACTCGACCAACAATTCGACGGGCCACACTGTACAGACACTACACCTATCGTCAACATTAAATTTAGCACACCAATAACAGACATGGTCCTTGAATGCGACCTTCACGAATTTATGCCACTCAGGACATGGCGGTGGGATAGGCTTGGCCTGAAAACAAGAACAAAACCTAAATAAGCAAGTGGAACGAAACAGGAATGGAAGGCAGACAAATAACTTTCAAATATTTCGACAATAAATTATAAATTAACCCTCCAGCACCCAACACCCGCAACGTTACAGCCAAGATCGTGTAAGCTGGCGACAAGAACGAGAGCGGGCCAATAAAACACCCATAGATTGATCCTGCAGGATGTATAAAACGGAACCAGGAACCGTATCGGATACATTCCCGATATATTTAAGAATTAATTTCAAAATTATACTACCCAAACGAACGCCAAACGATACGAGAAGGAACAACAAAATGAATTAACATTGCTGCTGTAGAACACACTAAAACCGCAGAACACACATCTTAATCAAGAATTTTGAAATCATCAATCAATGCAAACAGACCGCGATTGCATGCAAAACTTGACATAATTCTAAAGTTTCTGCCACAAAACGCACGCAGCTACCAAGAATAAGATGCGCGAATTAATGAAACATTTCCTTCACCAAATAATCCGAGAAATAAAAGGGTGTGACATCACCCGCTCCGACCATACGTATGGACGACGTAAGCCGATTTTAGTGTTAAAAACCGTAAACCAATGCCCAGTTTCATATTACTGGTCGATCGCCATTAGGATTAAAGGAGGCGATCTTATCCGGCATATTTCGTTGCAACCACACGTCCCAGTTCCGGGGTCAGTAAATGAAAGACGAAATTTCAGAGACATAAGTCTCCAAATAACTAAAGAAATAAAGTGAAAGAATACGACGTGGGGTTCAGTAGTTCCTTCCATAATAAATCTAGTAATCCAGAAATAAGAAACAGCAAAAGGCACAGGGAAAAACATAAAGAAAACTCTAAGATTTATTCAAGACAAAAGCAAGTAGTCTCTTGTTGCTATGCACACAATGATGAGTGTCTCTGGCATGCCGGTACCCGGTTCTTGGGAACCGGGTACCCGGTTCCAGGAGCCGGTAAAGCTTTCTAAATCTAGATTCCTAGAGTACAGCTTCAGGGTAGATGTATTATCAATGAGTAATGTAATAGTAAGTATTGATCGAAGGAGAAAGAGTACAGTTCGTCTTTAGTGATGGTATTTGTTCTTTGCACCATGATTCTTGTTTCGCATGACGTGTGCTGAGGAGAGGTAATTTGTTCTTAGTAACTATGTTGCTGAGGGGCTTATTTGGACTGCTCTTCAGTCGTTCCTCTACAAAGCTCTTCTATTGGGTTTTTCCAACGTCGTCAATATTATATATAGTCTGAACTCTGAACTACATCCTTATTCATTATGGACTTTGTATCCTAAGTCAGTAAGTCTCCGCTATCTTCAATGAATGGATTGCCCATTTCTGAAATAGTTGATACTAGTGATGATACATCATTGGAAAAAGTCTTTTGTACCGATGGAACTTGCTCATGGTGGTTTGTTTATGTTTATGCAGCTGGTGCCTGAGAATTACGCTCAAAGTCTTGCACTGCTCTGGACATCTCGGAGCCTCCAACCATCCATCTTTCAAGAATTTTGGGACTTCCTGTCAAACCAACACCACCGGCATCACCCTTTATGAGTGCATTGGTTTATTCATGGCATTGTCGATGAAGATTGCTGAAAAGACATGTTGGGTTTTTTGTATTGCAAAATGTCCATTATCAAACTGCTTGTATACCTCAGGATATGTTGTAGAAAGGTTAGTCATGTCACTGATATGCACGGGTAACCACCTGGCATAGTTGGTGTGATTTAGTGCGAAAAGCCAGGGAATTATCTGTAACAAGCATTGGACATATATCTGGAATTTTCTTTCACATATTGATCTAACATACTGCAGCAGCATCAATTCCAATTGCAGCGTCAGTGTCCAATATTTAAAATGGGGTTGCTCTGAATATTGTAGAGCGATACATTCATCAGAGGAAAGCGCAATTTGCCCAACTGGTACTCTTAACAGATACTCTTGATATGCACGTTGTTGTAGTATGTGAAAACTACCTGCTGTCACTTGGTGCACATATCTAGTACGTGTAACATGTGCACCAGTTAGCATAGAATCCACGCGCCCTGTTGTCGTAATGTCAGCATGGTCTCGCGATGTTGTCCAACCACTTCCCTGAAGCCAATCTCCGAATAATTTTAGAACGTTCATTTCGATATGTAAGCCACCCATCATCACCACGATTTTGTCCTCTCCATGGGTATCTGGACATGACAAATGTAATTGTTTAGCAATAGCAAATGGTGGCTTGTCTGCAGCAACTACTGGAATCTGTGCCTGCATGAAGTGATGTACTGTATGTTTAATTAGGTTCATTGCATACACGTTGAGTGGGCATTCTCATGGAACAGAGAAAGAAGCGGTACATTTATTAACATTTTGTCCAGTGGAGGCTGCTGACTTGCATGATATGCAGCCCGTGACAGATAATCTTCACGATCTAGTTCACATTTATTAATTAATGCTTCTAATTGGGCAAGCCAGTGATGTTCCTTTGTTCTATCTTCAAGGATCATGATTGGGTCAGGGTTTAGGTCTCCTTGTCTGACAGGCACAATCGCATCAGAAGTTTAGTAACTGGAGGTACCATGGTATAACTGGGTGTCAGTGGAGCAATTGTCTTCATTGGCCAGACTGTGATCTGTTATTGTTACCTTACGCGTTTCCCCTGGTTTTTCTTCTATAGCGAACTGCATCAACGACATCGCTGTCCCATGAAAGGAGTCCTTTGAAGTACGAGCACTAGGATTCTGATCAATGTTATCAACTGCGCCGCAAGTCAATAGACCGCCCTTGAGCTGAGGAGGAGACACAAGCTGTTCTGTAAGGTACTGGGCACAGACAGCGTTTATCATGTTAGTTGAGATTGTCATTAACCTATCATATGAAATGCACAATCCCAATTGGTGAAGTCTATCTAGTAGATCTCTTTTTCACGTTTTAGCATGGGTGAGCATGCGGGGATAGATAGGCAATGGCGACTCTTTTGCGTTAGTGTGTCGGATGCCATGTGAAATGCGTGATCGCTTTACACTGTTGAATGTTAAAAGTTCTGAAAGAGCTAGCGCAGTTCTTTCTTTTGTGGTATGTGCGTGACTCTGATGTTCAATATTTGGTCCCTCGAGAATCATTCTCACAGGTGCATTAAGGGACTGGGGAACTTTATAACGTTCACACCCACATTCGAAAGAGTCTGTAAATTCATATCCTGGTTAGGCAAGTCAAATGCTACATGGCGTCGACTGCAACCATATCACCAGCTGAGAACTTTGCTAAAAGTTTACTGTCGCTTAACTCTGTAGCACATTCCCTAACTAGTGCATCTATATTGGCTGTATCAGCACTGTGCAGATGTTCTCATCCGCCTTGTGACAGAAAAACAATCAGTTTTTGTATCTGTTTGAGTACTACAACCATTGTTGCCAAGACTGCTTCTTGTCTTAACCGGACTAGGTTTGTCAATATTTTCAGTTTGCTTTCTCTTTCTTGTGGCAATATTTTGAGCACGCTGCAATTTCATGTTACAGAATAGCCACCAACAAGCATTGTTGGTTTGAAATGATTGACAGACACCTGAACCGTTATCGAGCCCAGATATATCAATGTTTAAGGGAATAGCGCCCAGGGTGTGAAACTGGATTATATTTTGTGCAAGATATGCATATCCTGATGACATCTTTGTACTTTTTTTTGGATAGACACGCCTTTCATCACCGTCCAGATGACAGAGGACGCACATTTGCCAGTTTGTCTGGATAGCACCATCTACAGGATATTGTGTGCCCCGTGATGTTGATGGAGTCATGAATGTATAGTTTTTAAATCAGCTATCGTTCATCAATGATTTGATAGAGGACTAGATGACCAGTAATAAAACACAATACGGTATGCAAGTATGATAGAAAATGTTAAATCCCGAGCGCTATTCTACTAAGCGCTATTCTACTATGTGTAGGCTACTTTGTTCTAATTGTCTGTGAAAAATATTGCATGTTATCTAGCTCATTTGATTATTTTATGTAATATGATTAGATTCGTTTGCGCAGACGACACAAACATTAGTAATTTTAGTTATGTTGACTAAAAAAACATTTCGATTTACGTTCATTGGCAGTTTTGTAAATTATCCCGGAACATACGTTATTCGAATATATTATATTACTTAGGCCTACGGTATTGTGTTGGACTACGTGGGCCTATCGGCTACATTAAGCGTATCTATGGTAAGCTTTACAGCATACATAAGTAATAATATAGCTAATATAAGTAAATACTGGGAATTATCGTGGTCAGTTATATACAGGAAACACAAATTAATATATATTTTTGGGTTTTACGTAAAAACTTTTGAAGAATAACACTCTTAAAATGGTCGCACATGTTGAAATCTCATTTATTTGTCATCTGCCGATAATGAGAATGGTAAATATGAATTCCTTGACCCAGAAAATAGTTGTTTAGAAACCAAGATCGTCTTTCTATGTTGTCTAGAAGCTAAGCTATTAAAGAAAATAGGGTTTTCTGGTGTCCATCTTGAAATTCAAGATGGCGTCCATATACCATGTCGATACAGATGGATACCTCCTCTTAAATGAATCTCCATATACTAAAGGACATCTGTACCAAATTTCGCAATTTTGTCCGCAAGTGCACGATTCTTCTAATATGCGGCCCTTAGCCTCTGTACTATTACGTAAAAATTAATATAATTTTTTAAGTTGCACAATTGAGGCACGAGTCCCTAATTCAAATGCACGACTAAACATTTGTATTTATATGGAATGAAATCACCATAATTATGTTAAGATTTAATTCTTTTCATTACATTGTGGTACAATTTAAGCCTCTAAAACGATATAATTTCAACAATTTTATTTTCAAGCATTTTGAATACGCGCCTTTAATAACAACATTCTAAAGTGGCAGTTCTTATTCTATGGCGTAAATGTTGACATGGTTAAATTAAAGTTTGTGTGAACTTTCCTCATGAGGTAATAGAGGAATCTAGTCTTTCAGTCAAGTATATGACGTCGTAATAAATAACGTCATAGGTAGACTGACGTCACAATCTAAATATAATGAAGGGCTAAAGTTCACTTGTATATTCACTTAGGCCTTACAAAAGCACATGAGGCATATATATCTAAGTTCGTCATGATCGCTTAATAATCCGCCAACTTGTACGAATTGTATGTCTCTACTACTTAATAACCATTCTGTTGAATATTTTTGAAACTAATTTGACTGGGCGATGTTGCTGCCATAGGTATAATGTTTTTCAGCTTACCTGTATGTTTTCGGGAAATTGAGATTTAGGCATTTCAGGTTCGATCGTTCCCAACACGGGCGAAGTGTGGGGGAGCTTAGCTAGAGATTGGAGGGGAATTGTAAAAACCGGATTTTTCGATTGAGAAAAGCTCGCCAGCCTTGTCTTATGTGGCCACCTTGTGTAGTCGTATGATAAATGGTACGCGTATGTATCTCTACTGAACGAACGCGTTACTCCTTATGTGTTAAGGTACGTTGTGAATGATGGATTCTCTGCTGAATTCTTATGTAGTCATATGCAATGTCTGAGGAATGAACCTTTCCAGTTTATCCATCCATCAAATGACGTCAACTACGGCTATGGTGACGTCATAATCATGACGTCACGAATGACTCGATTTACTCTGCCTTAAACGCTTAATAGTCCGACTCGCTGTACGAATTTTATGTCTATACTATTTAATAAACATTCTGTTGAATATTTCGAAACTAATTTGAATGTGCGCTGTTGCTGCCATAGGCAGCGGCAGCACCCAGTCAAATTAATTTCTAAATATTCAATAACTTACCTGTAGAGCTTGATATTGATAGTAAGGGCATTCGGAGATCGGTCGATCCCATCACGAGCGAAGTGTGGGCGGAGCTTGGCTAGAGATGGGCGGGGCATAGCTAAAAATGGAAAGCGCCATTTGCTTTAAGCCTATCACGACGAAGCCGGCCATAACCGGCCTCTGTAGTGGTCTTGGAGAATGTCCAGTTGCAGGCCAACAGAATAATATTTTTGAAAATTTACCACTGGAATGACATGGGTCGATATTCGAGCCAGTCATTCCAGCGGTAAAATTTCAAAAATAGTAATTTATTGGCATGCACATGGACATTCAATAAGTAAATATTTTAATTTTTTAATACATTTAGTCATTGAAGGGTTAAATAAATAATTCTTCTCATCAAATGAACACTCCAGACGCTGAAAAACCTTTGTAAATGCACGTTTCTTGCTTTTGAAAATATTTTTGATATTGATCATTCCTCAAGACAACTACAGAGGCCGGTGCTTGCCGTCTTCAGTACGAAAGGCGTAAGAGATCCATGTCCGCATCATGTTGTGGGTAAATGAATACTGTTAAACAAATGATAATTTTTAATTACATAGTAATTTAATATTGTATCATGCTAGTGTTCCGCCAAAAAAATGATTATGTACTGTACACTCAAGGGCCATTGGCCTATTGTGGAAATAAATCTATCTATCTATCTATCTATCTATCTATCTATCTATCTATCTATTACAGGTCTATCTATTAAGAAATATTCAGGAAACTAATAAGACAATTCCAAGCATTACTCAAAAAGTAGTGCTATTATTTGTTATGACGAGGAGTATATGTTTAAATCATGAATAATGTCAGTACATATGTGCCAAAATAATTCTAAGCCATACATGCATATTTTAAATGTTGTCGAGGAGCGCATCAAGCCGGTTAATAACTTCTTCTTGCCATATAGACAGATGATGCAGTAAAACATACCAATATGGGCTGTGACCCCGTCCAACGCCACGATCATATTCTATGTAGGACAGAAATGATAACCCATGTTAATAACGCTGTTCTATCGCACCGTACTCTTTCACAACAAGCCGTATTGGTATAATGTCCAGTTCGATAGGATGCCACAGTCTGAGGGACACACCACTGAGATTTGCCAACGGGACATCCACCAAACTAATGTGAATCATTCTCGTAGATGGTCTGATAATATTTCGCTAGAGCAAGTATTACTCCTTACTGGAAACGGGGACCTTACTTTCACTAGAGCAAGTATTACTCCTTCCCGGACTCGGGGAACTTACTTTCGCTAGAGCAAGTATTACTCCTCACCAGACCGGGAGACCTTACCTTCGCTAGAGCAGGTATTACTCCTCACCAGACCGGGGGACCTTACTTTCGCTAGAGCAAGTATTACTCCTCACCGGACCCAGGGACCTTACTTTCGCTAGAGCAAGTATTACTCCTCACCAGACCGGGAGACCTTACCTTCGCTAGAGCAGGTATTACTCCTCACCAGACCGGGGGACCTTACTTTCGCTAGAGCAAGTATTACTCCTCACCGGACCCAGGGACCTTACTTTCGCTAGAGCAAGTATTACTCCTCACCAGACCGGGGGACCTTACTTTCACTAGAGCAGGTATTACTCCTCACCAGACCAGGGGACCTTACTTTCGCTAGTGCAAGTATTACTCGTCACCGGACCCAGGGACCTTACTTTCGCTAGAGCAAGTATTACTCCTCACCAGACCGGGAGACCTTACCTTCGCTAGAGCAAGTATTACTCCTCACCGGACCCGGGGACCTTACTTTCACTAGAGCAAGTATTACTCCTCACCGGACCCAGGGGACCTTACTTTCGCTAGAGCAAGTATTACTCCTCACCGGACACGCGGACCTTACTTTCGCTAGAGGAAGTATTACTCCTCACCAGACACGGGGACCTTACTTTCTCTAGAGCAAGTATTACTCCTCACCGGACCGGGGGACCTTACTTTCGCTAGAGCAAGTATTACTCCTTACCGGATCCAGGGACCTTACGTTCGCTAGAGCAAGTATCACTCCTTACCAGACCCGGGGATCTTACTTTCGCTAGAGCAAGTATTACTCCTCACCGGACCGGGGGGGGGGGGACCTTACTTTCGCTAGAGCAAATATTACTCCTCACCGGACACGGGGACCTTACTTTCACTAGAGCAAGTATTACTCCTCACTGGACACGGGGACCTCACTTTCGCTAGAGCAAGTATTACTCCTCACCGGACCCAGGGACCTTACTTTCGCTAGAGTAGGTATTACTCCTCACCGGACCCAGGGACCTTACTTTCGCTAGAGCAAGTATTACTCCTCACCGGACACGGGGACCTTACTTCGCTAGAGCAAGTATTACTCCTCACCGGGCCCTCTGACCTTATCCACATAACACAATGTTGGCACAGAGTTTGTTGTCAGGGTTAGAAAACTCCTCCTGGTTATTGGTCTAGTGAGGACAAAACACGCCTAGTGAATGTTGCTTTAAATCTACTATCCAATTTTCTTTAGCATTTACATCTATGCGCATTGTCACAAAGTTGGGCGGAAGAGAGCGTGTTGCACTAAATGGCATCGGCCTACCTTTGAGGGCATGCGCCATGTACCTGCCATGTACCTGTCATCTGAATATGTTTATCATCTTCTTCTTCTTTTCGATCCCTGGTATCACACTTGGAGAGCCGTTCTCAAGATGAAATCTATGGTTTTCTGCAGTTCTTCCACAGGCCCATACAGCTTTTCAAGAAAAGAGGTTGACAAAGGCCAGATCTCTTCTCTCAGCAGCTGATACGTACTGCAACATTGAAGTATGTGCTCTGTGGTCTGTTCTACTTCTCCACAAGGACAAGCGGGCGATGTCGTAAGGTGGAACCGCCTGTACATGTGTTGGTTTAGTCTGTTATGTCCAGTTCTGAGACGAAAAATGGTCACTTGCTCTGGCCTCCGGAGATGATGGTAGGCATCTTCTGATTGAGGTGTTCTATAAAGTGACTTGATGATAGTCTTCATCTCTGTATGTGTAACCATGTTTTCTGTCTGATTCTCTTCTACACCCACCTTTGCCATCTTGTCTGCTTCCTCATTTCCTTGGACTCCACAGTGTGAGGGGATCCACTGCAATGCTATCCGAAAGCATTTGATGGTTTGTAATGATTCTTCAAGTTGTGGCAGCTTACCTTTGGTGATAGCCTCAAGGACGGAGCGGGCATCAGATAAAGACAATCTGTGCAATAGGGTCTGCTGTTCTGCTAATGGTATTAGCTGTATGGACCAGTGCTTCGACTTCAGCTCTGTAGTTTGTGCAGTGTTTGCCTGTCGGTATTGCAGCTGACTCATGTTGTCCGTTTGGATACTGTATGTGCAGTCCGGCACCTCCGCTCCTAATTGCATCTTTGGCTGATCCATCTGTGTAGATCCTTATCCATGTCTCCTGAGGGTACATTTCTTCCAGCATGGCTAGGGACAGGGTCTTCTTGCTCACATCACTGTGTTCATCTTAGGTTGTGAGATGAGGTACTATGGTGCGAATAGCTATGTTCTCTAGGTTGTTTTCCCAGGGTGGAGTATCAAGGGTGTGGTTTGGGTCTTCTATTTGTGCTGGCAACATTTCTTGGTATTTCCTTTGAAGTGCTTTTGTCTCTTTCACAAAACTTGATCTTTTAAGTCTTCTTGATGACAGCTGTGCTTGCCTGATCTTCATTGGGTGGTTGTTGAATGATTTGAACTTTGCAGCTTGGATCAGTGCTTTGCATTCCCTTCCTTTACTAAGTGGGGAGATGCCTGCTGTCTGCTCCATTTTTTCTATTGGTGTTGATCTCATTCCACCAGTGATGATGCGCAGTGCCTGGTTTTGGACTCTGTCGAGGTTCCGTTGATGAGATTTAGCTGCTGTCATCCATGAGCTGGATCCATACTCAAGGTGTGGTCGTACGGCACCTAGGTAGATGGTCTTGAGGATCTTTTCAATGGCACCCCACTTTGTTCCTGCCAGCTTCCTCATGATGTTTAGCTTTCTTCTGGCCCTTGCCTCTGCGTTCTGGGTATGCTCCTTCCATGTTAATCTTCTGTCATAGGTGACTCTCAGGTATGTCTGCTGGTCCTCGTACTCGAGTGGAGTACCGCCCAGTGTCAGATTGCCAACCTTGGTTTTGGTGGACAGTGAGAATAGCATGGCTGATGATTTTTCTTTGTTGATTGTAATACACCAGCCATTGGCCCAAGCTGAAATTCTATCCAAGGCGAGCTGCATTAAGTATGTGGCAGTCGTTGTGTACTCCTTGGTGCACCAGAGTACGAGGTCATCTGCATAGAGGGCTGCTTGGATCCCATCGGGCAGCTCTGCTACAATGTCATTAATGAAGAGTATGAACAGAGTTGGTGATAATACTCCGCCTTGTGATACCCCTTGTCTCAGCAATACATTCTGTCCAGATTGTCCATCCACCAGCACCCTAGCTCTGCGATTGTGTAGGTATGACTTGGTCCATCGGAACATGTTGCCACCGATGCATGTGCGCCGGAGCTTCACGAGGAGGCCATCCTTCCACACCTTGTCAAATGCCTTCTGCAGATCGATAAAGGCAGCTAGCATCACCTTCTTGGCTTGAAAAGTGTCCTCTATGACCTGTGCAAGATGTGTTGTTTGATCTTCTGTGCTCCTGTATATTCTGAAGCCAGCCTGCTCTGAAACTATAATGTTCTCCGACTCCAGGTACCACTGCAACCGCTGGTTGACGATGCGCTCCATGGTCTTGCATATGCAGCTTGTAAGACTGATAGGACGGTAGCTCAGCACTTTCGTCTTGTTCTTCCCTTTTTTCAGAATAGGAGTCATTCTGGCTTCCTTCCAGCACTGAGGAACCTCTCCATTGGTCCAACTGAGATTAAAGATGTCCAGCAACTTGCGGAGAGATGCATTACCAAGGTGTTGGATCATTTCATTCGTAATCCCATCTGGCCCGGGAGATTTCTTCTTCTTCAATTGGCGGATAGCCTTATTCAGTTCTGCTAAACTAATGTCAACTGTCATTGCATCGTGAGTGTTGGTGTCTGTTCTTTCCTTTTGCTCTTTTCTAACCTCTTTTTGACGCATTCGTGGTATAGAAATGTTGCTTTCTTTTGCGTATGCCTTCGCAAAGGCATCTGCAGCCATCTTTCATGACAGTGTTTGTCCATCTTCTTCAAGAGTAATCTTCTCTCCCCTGACACCCTCATCATTCAGTGTTTTAGTCAGTCTCCATAGCTTTGTGGTGTCTCTCTCTAAATTAAACCCTGTCGTCTTTTCCCTCCAGCTTCATCTTTTGGCCTCCAGCTTGGTCTTTAGATACCTGGCTTTAGTTTGTTGTAGCGTGAAGTGGTTTTCATGACAGGGATTACCCTCTGCATCTTCTCTGGCCTTGTCTAGTTTATCATGTGCTGCTTGCAGTTCTGTTGTCCAGTAGGGGGCGGTAATTTTTCCTGAACCCTCGAGGAATCGCTTCGTTGGCAGCCTTGAGGATACTTGAATTAAATTCCTTGACCGCATTGTTGATGTTTCTCCCTTCTACTGATATATTGTGGGTAAGCTCATTGGAACGAATGCCGAACAGACTCCAATTTGCATTTTTGTAGTTCCACCTTGGATGTTGAGGTGAACTTGTCGAAATACTTCCAGAAAGAGAGAGGAGGATTGGACGGTGGTCGCTTCCTCCTAACTGCGATCCGACCACTCTACTGAGGTTTCTGTGAATGTCTTCTGTACAAAATGCCACGTCCGCCGTTGTTGGCGAGTGCCACCGGCGCGAGTAGAAGGTAGGCTGATCTGTGGGATCGTTGACAAGTAAAAGGTGCTTTTCATCTTGCCATGCTTCAATGTCTTCTCCTCGTTTATCAAGTGTTCTGTATCCCCAGCTCTGAGACTGGCTATTAAAGTCTCCCGCAATGAGGAAGTGGCAGTCCGGGACCTGGATTGTGTCAAGTGAGAGATTCTTGTCATTAGGGCAGTAATAATTGACAATGTCAATCACAGAGTTGCTGGTTGTTACCTTGATCTTGATATATTCTGCCTCTTCCATAAAGGTTTTGATCTGGCTGGCGTTCACGCTGTTTCGTACCAAGGTGATCACCCCGCCTTTCTTTCTTCCTCTTCGATCACACCGGAAGATCTGGTAACCTCTGATCTTAAATGGTTTTCCTTCTTGCAGGTGTGTCTCTGGGATGCAGCAGATATCAATGTTGTTTTCGGACAGGAACTGTTCGAGCTCTGATTTCTTGTTGGTAACCCCTTCTGTGTTCCAGTGCATGATGTTGATACTGGGGTTCTCTTTGGGTTTGGTCTTCTCTTTCGGTTGGCCAGTAGCTCTCCATCCTCGTCCCCTGACTCCACAAGACGAGTTGAGGGACCTCCAGTAGCTGAGGGTGGGCTCCATCGAGGCGTGGAGCCCGGCGCTGCACCTGCCTGGCGGATCCTCACAGGGCGAGCACCATTTCGGTTGATTCGATCTCCAAGTGTCATTCATTAGCGTTGTGCATAATGCTCTGGTTAGCCCCTCCAAATGTCTGGATTCACACCCAGTGGGTTACACCCCTGCGCCACGTTGGGGCCGAGCATATAGTCTTAAACAGGGGAATATGTTTATCATGAAAATAATGTTAATTACAATCGAAATAACATTTTTATTCCTAGAGAATTCTCAACGCCTTTTCCTACATGAATATTGTAATGCATTAAATCATTATATGGAATATCAGCTAGACCGAACTGATTTTCAGGCATGTGTCTGCTGGAGTTATATAAAACTATTATAATTGATATGAAACTACCTTCTTTGAGACAACTCCGATTTAATGAAACTTGCGGGCCCGATGCTGGACCGATATCATTAATACCAAACTGGATTACAGGCACGGGCATGCTTATCAAAATCTAAGCTCGATAAGATTATTCAAAAGGAAATAAATTTGGAGTTGTATATAACTATGATATTTGCTACGGAACTTCCTCCTCTGAGACAATTTACGTATTGTGGGACGAATGGCGTAGATGATGAATCCTGGTTAGCTAGCATAGTCTGAGCGTGGCTATTATGTATTATGCGCACATCGAGGGGCGAATGCCTGGGTAGTGCTTCTGAAACATTCCTCTCCTCGAGAGAAAGGCATAGCGCTGATGACAGTTTGTATTTTGGCATCCTTGATTTCACTGGTGAAACTGGAAGGTATCAATACTTCTGCCGCCTGTCAGCAGCCGCTTATTTTGCGTGTAGAATGGTCCTTTCCAGTTTTTTGCTAAGCCCCGCCCGCTTCTAACTATGCTCCACCTACATGTCCCTCGTGTTGGGATCGATCGATCTCTGAACTCAATGACTATCAATTTCCAGAATACTATACAGGTAAACTATGGCAGCAAGAGCGCCAAGTCAAAATTTTCAACAGATAGTAAAGCCATACAATTCGTACAACAACGCATAGTCCGTCTTCAAATATGGGTTCGTGGCGTACTTATCTACGTCATTCATGACGCCACAATGATGTCATCGATTATGAATTCATTCTACACGTCACGTAGTTAATTGCCACGTCATACGATGGATGAATAAAGTGGACATATCTATTGTACCATGGCCGCACCTAACTGCTGCATCTAGTCTCTGTCCCTTTGCTCGCGCTCCGTGTTCTTGCGAATGTGTCTGCTGTTCCAGCCCTGTAATCGCCTGGTACAGGGTGGTGCGAGACGGGGATTAAAATTGCTGTGGCCTGGAAATCATTCATCTGCCAACGTTAGTCTGTTGCATGATGGCCGTGCGCAAATACATTCGAATATATAAAGCGCGGGGTGCCCTGTCGGTCAGATGCCGCGTGCTAGAGGATGAAGACCACACGCCCTCTACTCAATTGTTATTATCTGACTGGTTTGCGTTTTCTCTCTGTGGAAGGGATCATTGTGCGTTAATTAAGCCTTTCATGCCTGCATATATTTACGAAATGTTCTGTGTGGACTCAAGCAATTTTCTAAATTTTCCGTAAACTTGAAACTTTTCTGAGAATCATGAAGCGTGGTTTTTTTAAATGAATGAAATCACATCTATGCTCACTCGAGACTGCAATGGCCGAGGCCGCCCGATACTATACGAACCGCGTATCTGACTGCACTATGCGAAAATAAAGTAAATCTCCATACACCCTGTGACGAGTTTTGCCGATATTACTGCACGTGGCGACTGGGGAAACTTCGACACATACGCGTGTACCTAAAGTTCTCGTCTATTCATAGAAGATATATATCCTAGCTAAATTTAGGACTATTTGTTACCTTATGGATACTTTAACTAACTTGACCTGTAGCCGCCATTTTAGATAGATATTTGCGGGCGCCATTGTTTCAGCCTCTATTGTCTTCGCCGGTGAGCAATTGTTCGTATTATGATGACCATTCCTCCTTGGAACACAGGCAGCAGCTCTTTAAGACTGTTTATAATTACCATACCTCTTTGGAACACAGACAGCGGTTCTTTAAGACTGTTTATAATGACCATTCCTTCTTGGAACACAGGCAGTGGTTCTTTAAGACTGTTTATAATGACCATTCCTTCTTGGAACACAGGCAGTGGTTCTTTAAGACTGTTTATAACGATCATTCCTCTTTGGAACAGCGACAGCTGTTCTTTAAAACCATTTATAAATCGCCAGCTCTCATTGGAACAAGGACGGCCGAACATGGTGATGTGAATCTAACCCTGAAATGGCGTCTAGACTTCTAGTTAAAGTTTTAATAAAGTAAAAAATATCCCCACATTTTTTTATATTAACCCTTTAACGACTAAATTTGTTCAAAAATTTCAAATATTTACTTATTGAATGTCAATTTCCAGGTCAAGAGAAGACTATTTTTGAAAATTTACCACTGGAATGACTGGCTCGGTTGTCGAGCCAATCATTCCAGTGGTAAATTTTCAAAAATAGTATTTTCTTGGCCTGCAAATAGACATTTCTTAAGACCCCTGCAGGGGCCGGTCTTGCCCGGTTTCTTCCTGAAAGGGTTAACTCGCACATAAAAATGTACACTTGAGGATTCTATCTTTAACCAACATGGCACATGTCCCACGGCAGCGTGCGCGCGCACAGGCGCACGCATGTACCTACGTGGTTATCGGTAACCATATTAAACTCGTTATTGACAATAACAGAGATGTAATCTGTCACTGAAGTATCTGACGTCGAAATTAAAATATGAAACCTGTTACGTGACGTGAGTGACGTCACAATCAATTGAGGTAAGTCCCTCATCACTCACGATCGTGGCGGGTTCATGTGCAGGGTCAAATTCATTTATTTTGATATATAATGTACAATTTGTAATAACACAACAGGTTGTCCACCAAAGGCAGAGCCTATATAGACGGCGGACCCCTACATAGAGAAAACGTAAATTTTACATGTAGAGCTGACACAGATACTATTAAACCTAAGACATAATTAGCTTCAGGTTTAAGTTAGTCCTATAACACATAGACAAGAGACAAGGGATATGGGACAAATAGACAACATAGTTCCAGGTACATAGAGGTGTGCTTATCTTGTTAAATTAAAATTCATCTTTACATCATAAATTCATCTGAGTTTCAATTTAGAGTTTCTTATTTTGGTCATGTAGTGCTGATGGTGGTTGCGATCATAGCAATGGCAATATTCTTGGTTGTGTCATGTCGTGAAAATGGTGATAACGGCATTGGCCTTCGTGATCTGGCGATTACTATTACGACAATTATTATCAGCATTGTCATTATTATTATTATTATTATTATTATTATTATTATTATTATTATTATTATTATTATTATTATTATCCTCCTCCTTTTTCTTCTTCTTCTTCTTGTTCTTCTTTTTCTTCTTCTTTTTCTTATTATTATTATTATTATTATTATTATTATTATTTTTTAAATTTGGTCTACTTTAAATATATCCTGGCCATCAGCTGTTTGTGCAAATAATTTAATGGATTGATTTTGTAGTGATGTTATTATTTTAGTTTAACTAAAGTCCAGATAGCATTACAGTGAGTAGTGTCAGGAAGTATCACTGTGCAGTACAGATTCTCAATAATATTCGATGTTCGATAGGGTTTTAGTCTAAGGATGATGCCACTGCTTTTTGATACCTTGGATGTTACGACTTCAATATGCTTCTCCAATGTCAAATTCCAATCCAAATAGACTCCTAAAACATGGCATATTGGGCTTCATGTGTTATCTAGTTGTCGATGTAAAGTTTTGGGAGAGTTATACAACGTTCCCGCTTCCTTTAGTTAATTAGATTTTGTAAATAATATATAGTTTACTCACATTTAACGCTTTAACACTCATATTAGCCAAAAACAGCTTCTGCAGTGGTCTTGAGAAATGTCCATTTGCAGACAAAGATAAGTCTATTTTTAAATTTTTTACCATTGGAATGATTGGCTCGATAACCGGGCCAACCATTCCAGTGGTAAATTTCAAAACTAGTCTTCTCTTCTTCTGCAAATGGACATTTTCCATGAGAAAATTGAACTTTTCATGAGCAAATTTAAGGCTTAAATTGTTAAGGAGAGTTTGTTAACTTTAAACCAATCTATTAATTTTGCCATTTCATCATTAACCTTTGTGTAAAGAATGTCTATGTCCTTATGCCTACATCAAGCATTTGTATCATCTTCAAAGAGGATTAATGGCCCAAGAACTGAACTACGTCATTATATTCTGAAATTACCCCCATTGAACTGTTTCCTATTTGAAAGGTATCTCTGTATTCAATTTAATCCAGTGACCGTATTTCATTGCATGCGAGGGTTTGTATTAGAATTGAGTGGTCAATTATCTCGAAGGCTTTGGAAAGGTCCAGGAATACACCTAAAGTATGTTCATTATACTCTAGGAAGATAGATAATTTTTCAATCATAGCCACAATGGCAAGCATAGTAGAGTGTTTGTCTCCAAAACCATACTAAGATGGATATAAGATCGAGTTTTTGTTTAAGTAATTGGTAATTCTGCAGAAATACAGCTTTTAGTACAGTCAGATGCATCTTTAGCATTGTATAAGGGTGTAACACGTGCAACTTTTAACCTTGATGGAGATATACCCTGTGTCAGTGACAGATTACAAATATGATCCAGTGGCGTTAGTATTTCTGCAACACGGTGTTTGAATTTTTTCCATTCAAAATTTTCAATGCCAGCACTTTTAATTGTGTTAATTTGCATCCGTATTTTGTAAATCTCTTCACTATCAGTAGGATTTAACAAAATTGAGTGTTGATAGCTACCAGCCAGATAGTGATGTACATGTATGTTCGAGCTTAGTTGAATTGTTTTGATAAACTGGGTTCACTGTTAATACGGTACTCATTAAATTTACCTGCTATTTTTTTGGTCATTTATGGCTGTATTAATGTAAATAAACTGCGATGTTTCTGTATTGTGGGCTAGGTGGCTTCTTAGGCTTGGGCTCCAGTATCGATGGGAAGGTGGTGCATAAACGCTGAATTGATTAGGTGCGTGATCGGTTTTGAGATAATGTCACTTGCATATTTCAATAGTTCATTGCTCATGCTATCAGGTCCTGATACACGTCCATTTTTCAAAGCATTACGTGACTTCTCCACTTCTGATGTTTTAATTGGTGTTAGTAATGGCCTGGGGTCTCCTGAGAATGGGTATACGTTTCAGTCATACATGAAAGAAAAAGAAAAGTTTAGTTTATCAACTTGAATATGTGTGAATATACAAAACTATTGCCAGCCTGTTCCAGAACACCAACTCACCCCTGTTGTTCACTCTTCATTAAGTATTAATGGGGGTTTGTTATAGTTAAAGAGGGTTCGTTAGCCATGTAATTGTTAGTTATTCAGTAATAATGGACCTTTTCAGTTTATCCATCCATCATATGAAGTCATAATCAACTACGTGACGTTGAGGATGATGTCATAATCAACGACGTCATGAATGACGTAATTATGATCATCACGAACGCATAATTGGTCACGGACTAAGCGTTGCTGTGCGAATTGTATGTCTTTACTATTTAATAAACATGCTGTTGAATATTTTAAAACTAATTTGACTGGGCACTGTCGCTGCCATAGGCACAAACAGCACCCAGGCAAATTAGGGTCGACATATTCAACACCATACGTGTATAGTTTTCTGAAAATTGATAGGCGGGGAGTTCAGGGATCGATCGATCCCAAAAACGGACGAAGTATGGGTTGAGCTTAGCTGGAGATGGGCGGGCCATAGCTAAACGTGGGCTCCTCCTATACGCGTAATCTATGCGGTGGCTGTGTTGATATTGATGAACTTGTGATTTAGTAGATATTGGTATAGCGTTATATTTTAGAACTCAAGCATATCTAATAGAGGGATCTATGTCTAGCTATCCGATCATGGTTTATTGTTGTTGTGAATAACCAGATATGCCTATTATCAAACATAGCATATGGATCACAAACACACTTGATAAGTATATAATTTCACACTAATTATCTATCTTTGATAATATTGCAACTGGAAGCGATATTTTTGCTAATCTGATATAATATTCTAGCTAAAACGCATATAAAGCGCAACAAGAGCACCGTATTAAAGATCCCAATATCATTAAAATTATTATCGTATTGTTTGCTCTGTATTTCGGGTGGCCGAGAGGTCAGGTATTGCATTGGCGAACGTCTATCCATTGAGAATCAACACGTACTGCGGCTATTTATACCAACTCATTTTAATGAGCTGGTTAGGACTTTAAGAATGTATCAAATCAAACTTAACTATTGGCTCAAATTAATCAAGTTCCTTGATGTTGCTGGTATCTGCACTAACCTTCCATCAGTCAATGTCAACATAGATGCTCATCTCTAGTTAAGCGCCATCTACACATCGTCCATATTGGGATCGATCCCTGCACTACTGAATAATAATACTCGTTATTTTATCGAGGGTAAATCTTCAAGTACACGACAAGATGTAACAGAGGCCCCCATTCACATATATACAAATGTATATGTACACACAAAGAAACTCTGACATACTATTAGTTTAAGTTCGGATATATGACAGTAATTATTATTATTATTATTATTATTATTATTATTATTATTATTATTATTATTATTATTATTATTATTATCCCCACGTTTTAAAAAAACGTCGGGGGTATTGTAATCGCCTCCGTCCGTCTGTCCGTCTGTCCGTCCGTCCGTCACGATATCTCATCCCAAATCATTGCGTGGAATTAAAAAAAATTAGGTATGTGGGTTCCTCATATGATTCCGCTTCGCAAGACGATATTTAGATTTGGCTCTGCCCCCAAAGGGGCGTGGCAGGGGTCAAAATGTCAAATCAGTTGTAACGCAACTCTTCTGAAATGGTTAAACGGAACTGAACCAAATTTGATATCTGAGTTACCCATATGATTGCGGAGTGCAAGAGACCACTAGATTTGGCTCCGCCCCCAGGGGCTGGGGAGTGGTCAAACGGTCAAATTTTAACCTGCGAAAATTGATTGCAATGCGTCTCCTCCGAAACCGTTGTACAGAATTCAACCAAATTTGGTATGTGGGCTACCCATATCAATGCGGTGTACATGAGCACATTTACATGTGACCCCGCCCACAGAGGTGGGTGGGGTGGGGTGGTGTCAAAAGCTAAAAGAATTGATTGCACTACAACTCCTCTGACACTGGTGGACGGAATTCAACCAAATTTGGTATGTGAGTTACCCATATGATTGCCGAGTGCAAAAGGACGTTTACATTTGGCACCGCCGCCGGGGTGGGGTGTGCTAAAAGTGCGGATTGCGATGACGCTTCATCGACCGATGAATCTAGTTATTATTATTATTATTATTATTATTATTATTATTATTATTATTATTATTATTATTATTATTATATTTGAAACTCGCACATACACTCTAGATCATGGACAGTTTCTCTCAACCATGCGGACAAACTTACGCTCTACAAAACAACACACTGGCACGTACGTATGCACACCCTTTTACATACCGTACAATAATTAAAAATTAATTCCTATTTTGCTTATCCGTTTCCAAGAGTATTTTAGTCCCAAGATAACCACACGGGTAAGCTTCTGAATATATTAACAATAATGTGGGCCCGCTGTCACCCACGGGTGGGGGGGGGGGGGGTGCGGAAATTGTGGGCCACTTACTCTTAGCCCACATTTAGATGAGTGTATATGTTGGATTTGAAAGATGAAAGCGTTGTGGGTTGTGTAATGTTTTTAGGTAGTGAGTTCCACATTTGTGTTGCACAGTATGTATAGCTGTTCTTACCATAGTCTGTTCGTACTTTTGGAGGCTTTAAGTGCCCATCAGTTTTTGATCTCAGATTTAGTGTATGCGCTTCGTCTATGGGTGTAAACATATCCTTAATGTACTGAGGTGTAAGGTTGTTTAGCGCTGTGTATGTCATTATATTTGTTTTTATAGCCATTCTCTCAGTTA
Organism: Chaetoderma sp. LZ-2023a; assembly: GCA_034401795.1. Classification (NCBI taxonomy): domain Eukaryota; kingdom Metazoa; phylum Mollusca; class Caudofoveata; order Chaetodermatida; family Chaetodermatidae; genus Chaetoderma; species Chaetoderma sp. LZ-2023a. Next base: position 14,230,323 of record CM067368.1, read on the forward strand.
ACGACGCCCACTTTAGGGTGGCATATAATTGTTTTGATGGAGTTCTATATGGGACGTCTAAGACAATTCTTGCAGCACGCTTTTGTAATTTTTCTAATTTACTTAATAATGTCGGTGTACCTACATAATAAAGAAGACAACAATAATCTATATGTGATAGTATGTATACGTTGTAAAACAAGTTGCGCTCCTCGATATTCACGCGCCGTTTGTTTTTCCTTAGCATGTATATAAGGGAGGCTATTTTGCTGCATATTTTGTTTACGTGTTGTTGCCAAAATAAATTCCCGTTTATATGTGCGCCTAAAAGTTTTGCATTGTCTACAATACCTAATTCTCCGTTATATATATATAACTGAACAACTGTCTGGGGATATGGAGTCTGTCCAAAACTGATGTGAAAATAACCAAATGATTATAAATTCTGACAAAACCAAATTATTAATGATAACCACTAAACACAAACTTAATCAGATTAATGATGCAGAAATTAAAATACACACACACATATATACGTGCGTGCGTGCGTGCGTGCGTGCGTGCGTGCGTGCGTGCGTGCGTGCGTGCGTGCGTGCGTGCGTGCGTGCGTGCGTGCGTGCGTGTGAGTGTGCGTGTGCGTGTGCGTGTCGTGTGTGTGCGTGCGTGCGTGCGTGCGTGCGTGCGTGCGTGCGTGCGCGTGCGCGTGCGCATGTGTGTGTGTGTGTGTGTGTTGTGTGTGTGTGTGCATGTGTGTGAGTGTTTGCGTGTGTGTGTGTGTGTGTGTGTGTTCGTGTGTGTGCGTGCGTTCGTGTGTGCGTGCGTGCGTTCGTGTGTGTGTGCGTCCGTAAATTACATATGATAACAACCTATCCATTCCTAAGATTTGGTGAGGTCAACGAGTGAGGCATGGCATGCTCTCCTACCCCGCATATAATAGTCATCATCAGTGCATCATAAATGACAAGCCATTTTAATGCAAATCATGTACTGTATTCGTATATTTACTGATAATAAATGTTGTCTAGTTGTGCATGCCTGTTCCAGTTTTTGTTTCGTTATGTTCAGCCTTCTGTGACAGCTTTCAACAGATCTTTTTCCAGCGCACTTGACCGGCGGTTTAACATGCGTAAACACTGTATTTGGATTTGCCCTTGAGCTTGGAATGACAATTTACAAATTCTGAAAGTTGGACTCTGAGAAAACATTTCAGATTGTTTTAAATAATAATAAATTCAGCATACATCACTGTTTATTGGGAGCATCATATATTGCATCACCAACACATTATAATATTGGTGGGAGTGGTATCTGAAAGCCTTCCGCCCCCCGACTGCCACTAATTGGAGTACCAATTCCGTTCACACCAGCGTTAGTCCCATGCGCTGGAGCACAACCACGTCTGATATTAGTCGAACCTGGTGTTCCCACTGACTGGCAATATCTCCTGTACGTGGTTTTAAATCATGGCTAGTTTCAAGTTCTGGTAGTGTGGCATTATTACCAGGTTTGGGGTCAATTCCGATTGGAATTGGAATTGATCAGTCAATTCCAATTCAATTCCGGAAAGGGAATTGGAATTGATAAATCTGAAGACTCAGGAATTGGAGTTGGAATTGGAATTGGATTTGGAATTGATAATTTGAATTGACCGGAATTGATAAATTCCAATTCAATTCCAATCAATTCTAGTCATATTTGTCATAGATTTACTGAACATTGTTGGCTATAAAATGTACATGTAATATCTGTACATTATACACTGCTGTTTATATGCCCTTAATGCATTTCATCCTAAATGATCTATATGATACCATTTACCACATTTCATTCTATATGCAGGTTGATGATATTTATTATGCCAACTGTTATTAGATGCTTTATTGAATAGTTGACAATCTATTTGGCTGAATACTTTTGTCGTCTATGGCTGCAACAGTTTCTATTGAAATAAATCTTAACAAGTTATATGTTTGGTTTGAAGACTTAGAATTTGAGATACTGATAATTCAGTGATGAGCAAGTTAACCATTAACCCTTTAAAACCTACGCCGGCCAAAACACCTTCTGTAATGAGTTTGAGAAATGTTCATTGGCAGACCAATGGAAGACTATTTTTGAAAATTTGCCACTGGAGTGGCTAGCTGGATAACTGAGCCAGTTATTCCAGTGGTAAATTTTCAGAAATAATCTCCCACTCTCTGAATTGACAAAACAAAGATCAGATAAATACTATGAACTTTAATACATTATTGAATTAACTCAATTCTCCATGACCAGTGACCAATTAACCTTTTTATCCTATGTGAGCTGTGTAAATGTACCTCCTTTATTCAATCAAAGCCTCTGATCTTGAAATTATTTCATTCTGCATTCCCTGGAAACAGGGTTTCATCTCTATGAAATCATGCCATCTTTAAAATCATACAAATTAGTTAAAATGATTTCAAATATATAAAGTAGAACCAAGTCAACCAAATTGTGTTTAAATTATTCATCAAGATGTTAGCAATAGCATTCAGTAAAGTAATAACTATCATCTGCGTGGAATGAAATGGGTGACGAAAGCAGTATACTGCAAGATAATTGCCCTGTAATTATACCCTCCTACATAACAAAGGCATCATTGAACAACCCCCTCTGTGAAATATCTCAGCTTTTAAAACACAGACACCTGGACTAGAGGTATTACTCAAACTTTACATACATGTACCTGTGCTCAGTACTCTCACTCAGTACTGTAATGTCTAATGCTTTTTAAAGCAGCATTTATATAGTAAGGTTTACATGTATCTAAAATAATTAGACATGGCATTAACCTTTCGCCATATTCATCATAAAATAACTCAGCATTAAGCTAAAATTAAGTCAAATGAACTAAAAATAAGATCTGTTAAATGTTGAATTTCTGGACAATAATTTGACTGACAGATGTAACTACCTATTGGCAACAACAATTTGTATTCTACTTGTTTTAAATATTAACAGAGAAGCCAACCAAAAATGCCTTCTGCACTGGTCTTGAGGAAGGATCATATATATGTATGCTAAGAGACTATTTTTGAAATTTTACCATTGGCATGTCTGATTCTATAACTGAGCCAGTCATTGCATTGTTAAATTTAAAAAAATAGTCTTCTCTTATCCTGCAAATGGACATTTGCTAATGATAAATCTAGTTTTTCTTGGGCAATCTTGGGCATTAAATGGTTAAAATATAATAATATTGATCTCAAGTAAATATTGGTTTGGAATTGGAATTGGACTTGGATTTGATAAAATGGAATTGGAATTGGAATTGGAATTGAACTTGTCTGGGTGGAATTGGAATTCGAATTGGAATTGATAAAATGGAATTGACCCCTGATTATTACTGACAGGCTCTGGCATTATTTCAACATCCATCCACCTAGCATTAGCAAGTACTAATCTATCAGTGCTAGCTTGGTTTTGTGATGCTGCTGCATCTGTTTATCCAGCTAGCAACTGCGCCATTGCAACCATTGTTGCCTCAACACCTAAGGCAGTGATACTTGTTTCTAGGCCTTCCCTTGCATGTTCATGTGAGTCAGGCATAATTTTAAGCTGTCATCCCTATCAACTCAATGTTAAATTGAAGAAAAGAAAGATTTGGTTGCCCTACTGGAAAATTTGGTTGTACCGGGCTGCTGGAACGTGTATTTCTCGATCCCGATATGATTTATAGCAACTCACTCTGATGACATCATTACACGTGTTTTAGAGTAGACATATAGAGAGGCTGCTGAATATTTTGAAACAAACCTGACCGTGAGTTTCCAGGCAGACAGATTTCTGGTTGCTTTACAAAGCACTTATTGTCAATATTAAAGAATATGACTACCATATGTCTCAAGCTTCAACATGCAACTAGCCAGTCACGCCACCTTATGTTTCGATCCTAGATTAACTCGAGGCTTTTGCTGTCTGGGGTAGCGGCAGCGTCCAGTTGAACTGGTTCAAAACATTCAATGGAGATTATAGTTGCCAGATGCTTGAAATAATAAAATCCTTGAAAGAATACACTTTGTAGAATGCATACGATGGTCTAAGGGCAGATACCTCTGTATATGAAACCCTGTTTTCAAAATAATGACCCATAGAGTTATCTCCCATGTTTTAATATCATACAAATTTAGATTTTCACAACAGGCCTCAATCTACAGAATTTACCTTGCTACATGAAATCATGTAAACCCTTTCACTCAGTTTCAAAGCAACTAGCCAGCCAAGCTGTTGAATGTTTTGATGCTAACTGATTATACAAATGTTAATTTTCACAACAAACCTCAATCTACATATTTTTACCATGCTATAGACAATCATGTAAACCCCTTCACTCAATTTCAAAGAAACAAGGCAGTTAAGTCATTGAATGTTTTGGTAAAAAAACTATCCAACGGACCATTGCTTAAGCTGTCAGATCTTAAAGGACAGGGTCGCGCAGCCATGGTAACTCTGGTATGATCACTCGTGCAAAATCATACTTCATTAGAGCAAATGAAGGTAGAAGGCATTTTGAGCATTGTGCCAATGTGGTGTTATGTCTGCTGTCATATGTAAATTTATTTTGCGTTTTTTCACCCTGTTTTTCTCATTATTGTCGTGTCTGTATGTGCTTGTCTACTTACCAAAAGTATTATATTAGTTTATGCCAACTCATGGTGCATAATCTCTAAATCAATGTGCCGATTTTTAATGAGTTGCATGTACTCCAGTGGGTTTTTTCTCATCGTATCCTTTATTTTGCCGCAAGCCACCAGACGATACCTTCACTGACTAGAATTTATTACCTTACTGGGTATTCTGAGAACAATTTAGGTGAAATTGTTTTCCAAATACTTAGATCATTGTCCAGACGTCTGCAAAAACTCAGCAGACATTTTTAATTACTTTGCTGCTGTCTTATACTTTATCTGGTTGGCTTTTTATGCCGATTACTTTGCATCCTACATATCTGATTCATATCCATGTGCTATTTATGTTACATTTACATAGAATAACCTACTGTGCCTCAAATACATACATCCCATATTACTGAAATGCATATTATACATACACTACCTCTCCATATTCCCAAGATCATATGGATACTATGATGCCACACAAACAACTAATAACTAAACTTCCCACTCCTACATTAACCCTAATTGTCATGACAGAGAAATTATCAGGTAGCGACCTACTCTGCTTGTCAAAAAGCTTTCTGCCAACCTGCACCTAAAACCATCAAACACCACTTCCCATCTTCGCAATGCCAATCAAATTCCCTTGTTCATCGTGTAAAAGAACAATTCACATGGTATCTTATGTGATTGTTGTGATGACTGGATTCATGTATCTTGTACTAAATTAACAACAACTGATTGCAGAATTCTGGAGCCGTGTCGGTGTATCAACTGCATTAGTACCTTATTTCCATTTAACCATTATGAATATGACACCGATTATAGGTTAACCATTCTTGGCATGATCTGTGACTATGGTCATATTAACTATGACCCAGAGATTACCCCCATTTGTAAATCCATTTAATCCCGACAAACTGTACCAAACGACCCGACAAAATGATGATGATGATGATGATGATGAAATAAACCTTCCCTCGCCAAAATGTGAATATGTATTGCAAAACGAATTTAATGACACCATGATTCAAGAAAAAGACACAGACACATTCTCACTTATCCATGTTAATACCCGCTCTATCTTGAGGAACATCAACAAATTTGGCGCCTTCTTAGACAACAGCCCTCGTGAATCTGACCTTATTGGTAATACTGAGACATGGCTGAAGCCTGATTCACCAACTAACCTAATTAATATACAGCATTACACATGCATTGAAGGCCATGGACTAACACAAACAGAGCGAGGTGTAGGCATCTACGGCATAGAAAATGTACAGCACATAATGCGAGAAGATATATCAATGACGGAAGAGTGTATTGAAACTATTTTACCTACAGACAGGGGGAAAATCTAATTGTTGCCATTGTGCGTAGGCCCACCGCCCTGCACCCCCCCCCCCACCCAGAAGTAATAATGACAATTTTAAATGCAATTTTGCAAACTGTACAGAGTATAACATTGACCTATTGAAACAAAACTCCTTCTATAAACATAATATGTTAAACCTGCTGCACATTCAGTTTCTATCCAGTAATCACCAAACCAACAAGAATCATTGAATTTATGGCTTCGATAATCGATAATATCTTCACAAATAGTACCGCAGAATGTAAGAATCGCGGGCTTGCGTGCGTGTATGTGTGCGTGCGTGTATGTGCGCGCGCGCGTATGTGTGTGTGCGTGCGTGCGTGTGTGTGTGTGAGAGCCTCGGGAAGATCAGTTTACTGACGATGTATACCCTCCTTAAATAAGGATTATTATTATTATTATTATTATTATTATTATTATTATTATTATTATTATTATTATTATTATTATTATTATTATTATTATTATTATTATTACCCATGACGTAATTGATTACAACGTTACGTACTTGACTGACACCTCAGCTCTCTCGATCGGGCGTGCAAATTAGATTGTTTATCTCTCAAAAACACGAGTCAAAGTATATCTGATAACGACCTTTAAATCATCTAACATTAGTAACGGATTGTAAATGCAGAGTCATCTGATTATAATCATGACATTCGTTCGTATTCCTGGTGCGTCCAGCTCTGCATGTGCTATCATATACACGCGTTAGGCTTTGATATCTACGTAAATACGCGTATGTGTGTGAAGACATGCGCAGCTCTACCACAATTCATAGTATCATATTCTGAAGCATCCTGGTCAAACTTATTCACGCACGCATATCTCATCATCCTAGACTATTTTTGAACATTTACCACTGGAATGACTGGCTCGATAACCGTGCCAGTCATTCCAGTGATAATCTTTCAAAAATAGTCCTCTCTTCTTTTGCAAATTGACATTTTCTAGGTAAACCTTAATTTTTCTTGAGCAAATTTAATGGTTATAGGGCTAATGGCTAAATTTAGTCAAGAAATTAAAGTATTTACTCATTAAATGCTGATTTGCAGGCCAAGAGAAGCCGGTTTTTGACAATATAGGTTTTATCCAGCCAGTCATTCCAGTCGTAAATTTAGAAAAAATTTGTCCTATCTTGGCCTGAAAATCCGTATTCCACAAGACCACTGCAAAGCGCTATTTGAGCCGTCTTCGCCTTGAGAGCGTTAATGGTCGATGAGTAATCCCCTGATTATCTTACAACAATTCACCCGTGTGTTGAACAAGATGGCATTGTTTGGTAATAAGCAATGCTTTGTCTAATCTTTATGCTTGTATAGGTTACATTTTCTCCCCGTTATGGCTAACCACCCATATGGCAACAACAGCGCCCATTCAAATTAGTTTCAAAATATACAGAATATTTATTAAATAGTAGACATGCAATTCCGTTCGTGATGTACTTATCTACGTCATTCTTGACATCATAATGCCGTCATTTATTATGATGTCATTCTACACGTCGCGTAGTCGATTATGATATCATATGATTGAGGGATAAAGTGGAAAGGCTCACTGAATGAGTTTTTAGATCAAGCAGGCCATTTACCTCTGTAATTCGTTCGTTGAATAATTGATGACTGTTATTGGGTGTTGTTAACAACGTCCGAGTTTACATCGAGTGGCTTTCTCCATGTATTTAAATTCAGTTTATATATTCTGACCCGGTAAAGTAGTGGACATAAAAAACATTAAGAATAATCTTATATTTAAAGTGGACGATAGTCTGAGTAAAATTTTATTTAATTCTATCACACGTTTCCAAAAGCTAGCTTATATGCTTGCTTAACTATTCAATCACGCTCATCAGAGGTAAACATTTGAAAATCATTAAAACTGATTTGCTTGGGAGATTATGCCTCAATAGATGTTAATCAAATAGAGGCATTCTAGCTGCCACTGACGTCATGTCTGGTGTCATAGTCAGATAAGTTACATGGTAGCTGATAACACAGTCGTCATGACGTAGCTCTGTCACGAGAAATTGAAAAGTCGGTCACGAAAATGTCACCTAATCACGCATCCACTGACCTTGGATATCGTAATCAGTAATCGACTCCCCTCTCAGTCGTCAGACAAACGCATCATGCACCATCCCACTCTCATTAATGTTGCCAGACGCAAGCATATGGGGAACTGACAAAATTTGGGTGAATTCCATTCAATGATTTCGTCGAAATTAACAGATATAATGTATACGGTCGTTAACCCTTTAATGTCTAAGTTTGATAAAAAAAATCAAATTATTTGCATAAGGAATGTACACGTGCTGGCCAACATTGTTTGAAAATGTTGGCTGGCTAGAAAATGTTGGCTGGCTAGAAAATGTTGGCTGGCTAGAAAATGTTGGCTGGCTAGTAAATGTTGGCTGGCTAGAAAATGTTGGCTGGCTAGAAAATGTTGGCTGGCTAGTAAATGTTGGCTGGCTAGAAAATGTTGGCTGGCTAGAAAATGTTGGCTGGCTAGTAAATGTTGGCTGGCTAGAAAATGTTGGCTGGCTAGAAAATGTTGGCTGGCTAGAAAATGTTGGCTGGCTAGAAAATGTTGGCTGGCTAGAAAATGTTGGCTGGCTAGTAAATGTTGGCTGGCTAGAAAATGTTGGCTGGCTAGAAAATGTTGGCTGGCTAGAAAATGTTGGCTGGCAAGAAAATGTTGGCTGGCTAGAAAATGTTGCCTGGCTAGAAAATGTTGGCTGGCTAGAAAATGTTGGCTGGCTAGAAAATGTTGGCTGGCTAGAAAATGTTGGCTGGCTAGAAAATGTTGGCCGGCTAGAAAATGTTGGCTGGCTAGAAAATGTTGGCTGGCTAGAAAATGTTGGCTGGCTTATTTAACAATCGAGCTGAACGCGGAAATACGTCATCATTTAACGGATTCAGATTCAGATTCAGATTATTTATTGGCACGAAATCTACATACATATAGATATAGCCATACATAGATAGTACATACGATATACAGTTGACAATAAGTAAAATATACATGATATATACAATACGCACACGAACACTCTCACGCACCCGCCCACGCACACGCGCACCCACGCACGCATGTAATAAACACGTACTTATGATGTAATAAAGGGATACACACTTGGTTCGGAATCGCGCGTAGTGACGTCATAGTTAACAAGCCCATACACGAATCTATGTGTTTCATATACATTTTTAAAACTATAAAAGACCATATGGGATATAATGACAATAATAGATGCAGAATATGATTGGTACACAGCATGCTCTACAGTGCATATACAAGCTATACACGTATTTATTGTATAGAATGATATGGTTATATTCTACATACATATTTCAAAAATATAAGATGCGCACATATGAAGTCTATTTATTTTATAAAATAATATATTAATATTCCACATACATATTACATCAATAAAAGACGCATAATATGGTTATAAAGCATGTATCTTATATACAGATATAAAAAGTATCGTACGTGTGTCATCATCGTAACGCCTTATTCACACAGGATGTGCTGTCTGTCATCATCGTAACGCCCTATTCACACAGGATGTACTCTCTGTCATCATCATAACGCCCTATTCACACATGATGTGCTCTCTGTCATCATCGTAACACCCTATTCACACAGGATGTGCTGTCTGTCATCATCATAACGCCCTATTCACACAGGATGTACTCTCTGTCATCATCATAACGCCCTATTCACACATGATGTGCTCTCTGTCATCATCGTAACGCCCTATTCACACAGGATGTGCTGTCTGTCATCATCGTAACACCCTATTCACACAGGATGTACTCTCTATCATCATCGTAACGCCCTATTCACACAGGATGTGCTGTCTGTCATCATCGTAACGCCCTATTCACACAGGATGTGCTGTCTGTCATCATCGTAACACCCTATTCACACAGGATGTACTCTCTGTCATCATTGTAACGCCCTATTCACACAGGATGTGCTCTCTGTCATCATCGTAACGCCCTATTCACACAGGATGTACTGTCTGTCATCATCGTAACGCACTATTCACACATGATGTACTGTCTGTCATCATCATAACACCCTATTCACACAGGATGTACTCTCTGTCATCATCGTAACACCCTATTCACACAGGATGTACTGTCTGTCATCATCGTAACGCCCTAATCACACACGATGTACTCTCTGTCATCATCGTAACGTGTTATTCACACAGGATGTACTCTCTGTCATCATCGTAACGACCTATTCACACAGGATGTGCTGTCTGTCATCATCGTAAGGCCCTATTCACACAGGATGTACTCTCTGTCATCATCGTAACGCGCTATTCACACAGGATGTGCTCTCTGTCATCATCGTAACGACCTATTCACACAGGATGTGCTGTCTGTCATCATCGTAACGCCCTATTCACACAGGATGTACTCTCTGTCATCATCGTAACGCGCTATTCATACAGGATGTACTGTCTGTCATCATCGTAACGCCCTATTCACACAGGATGTGCTGACTGTCATCATCGTAACTCCCTATTCATACAGGATGTACTGTCTGTCATCATCGTAACGCCCTATTCACACAGGATGTGCTGACTGTCATCATCGTAACTCCCTATTCACACATGATGTGCTGTCTGTCATCATCGTAACGCCCTATTCACACAGGATGTGCTGTCTGTCATCATCGTAACACCCTATTCACACAGGATGTACTCTCTGTCATCATTGTAACGCCCTATTCACACAGGATGTGCTCTCTGTCATCATCGTAACGCCCTATTCACACAGGATGTACTGTCTGTCATCATCGTAACGCACTATTCACACATGATGTACTGTCTGTCATCATCGTAACGCACTATTCACACAGGATGTACCCTCTGTCATCATCGTAACGCGCTATTCACACAGGATGTACTGTCTGTCATCATCGTAACGCGCTATTCACACAGGATGTACCCTCTGTCATCATCGTAACTCCCTATTCACACAGGATGTACTGTCTGTCATCATCGTAACGCCCTATTCACACAGGATGTACTCTCTGTCATCATCGTAACGCCCTATTCACACATGATGTACTCTCTGTCATCATCATAACGCCCTATTCACACAGGATGTACTGTCTGTCATCATCGTAACGCCCTATTCACACAGGATGTACTCTCTGTCATCATCGTAACGCGCTATTCACACATGATGTACTGTCTGTCATCATCATAACACCCTATTCACACAGGATGTACTCTCTGTCATCATCGTAACGCGCTATTCACACAGGATGTACTGTCTGTCATCATCGTAACACCCTATTCACACAGGATGTACTGTCTGTCATCATCGTAACGCCCTATTCACACACGATGTACTCTCTGTCATCATCGTAACGTGTTATTCACACAGGATGTACTGTCTGTCATCATCGTAACGACCTATTCACACAGGATGTGCTGTCTGTCATCATCGTAAGGCCCTATTCACACAGGATGTACTCTCTGTCATCATCGTAACGCGCTATTCACACAGGATGTGCTCTCTGTCATCATCGTAACGCCCTATTCACACAGGATGTGCTGTCTGTCATCATCGTAACGCCCTATTCACACAGGATGTACTCTCTGTCATCATCGTAACCCGCTATTCACACAGGATGTGCTCTGTGTCATCATTGTAACGCCCTATTCACACAGGATGTGCTGTCTGTCATCATCGTAACGACCTATTCACACAGGATGTGCTGTCTGTCATCATCGTAACTCCCTATTCACACAGGATGTACTCTCTGTCATCATCGTAACGCGCTATTCACACAGGACGTGCTCTCTGTCATCATCGTAACGACCTATTCACACAGGATGTGCTGTCTGTCATCATCGTAACGCCCTATTCACACAGGATGTCCTCTCTGTCATCATCGTAACGCGCTATTCACACATGATGTACTCTCTGTCATCATCGTAACACCCTATTCACACAGGATGTACTCTCTGTCATCATAGTAACGTCCTATTCACACAGGATGTACTCTCTGTCATCATCGTAACGCGCTATTCACACAGGATGTACTCTCTGTCATCATCGTAACGCCCTATTCACACAGGATGTACTGTCTGTCATCATCGTAACGCGCTATTCACACATGATGTACTGTCTGTCATCATCGTAACGCGCTATTCACACAGGATGTACTGTCTGTCATCATCGTAACGCCATATTCACACAGGATGTACCCTCTGTCATCATCGTAACTCCCTATTCACACATGATGTACTCTCTGTCATCATCGTAACACCCTATTCACACAGGATGTACTCTCTGTCATCATTGTAACGCCCTATTGACACAGGATGTGCTGTCTGTCATCATCGTAACGACCTATTCACACAGGATGTGCTGGCTGTCATCATCGTAACGCCCTATTCACACAGGATGTACTCTCTGTCATCATCGTAACGCCCTATTCACACAGGATGTACTCTCTGTCATCATCCTAACGCCCTATTCACACAGGATGTGCTGTCTGTCATCATCGTAACGCCCTATTCACACATGCTGTACTCTCTGCCATCATCATAACGCCCTATTCACACAGGATGTACTCTCTGTCATCATCGTAACGCGCTATTCACACAGGACGTGCTCTCTGTCATCATCGTAACGACCTATTCACACAGGATGTGCTGTCTGTCATCATCGTAACGCCCTATTCACACAGGATGTCCTCTCTGTCATCATCGTAACGCGCTATTCACACATGATGTACTCTCTGTCATCATCGTAACACCCTATTCACACAGGATGTACTCTCTGTCATCATAGTAACGTCCTATTCACACAGGATGTACTCTCTGTCATCATCGTAACGCGCTATTCACACAGGATGTACTCTCTGTCATCATCGTAACGCCCTATTTACACAGGATGTACTGTCTGTCATCATCGTAACGCGCTATTCACACAGGATGTACTGTCTGTCATCATCGTAACGCGCTATTCACACAGGATGTACTGTCTGTCATCATCGTAACGCCCTATTCACACAGGATGTACCCTCTGTCATCATCGTAACTCCCTATTCACACATGATGTACTCTCTGTCATCATCGTAACACCCTATTCACACAGGATGTACTCTCTGTCATCATTGTAACGCCCTATTGACACAGGATGTGCTGTCTGTCATCATCGTAACGACCTATTCACACAGGATGTGCTGGCTGTCATCATCGTAACGCCCTATTCACACAGGATGTACTCTCTGTCATCATCGTAACGCCCTATTCACACAGGATGTACTCTCTGTCATCATCCTAATGCCCTATTCACACAGGATGTGCTGTCTGTCATCATCGTAACGCCCTATTCACACATGCTGTACTCTCTGCCATCATCATAACGCCCTATTCACACAGGATGTACTGTCTGTCATCATCGTAACGACCTATTCACACAGGATGTGCTGGCTGTCATCATCGTGACGCCCTATTCACACAGGATGTGCTGTCTGTCATCATCGTAACGCCCTATTCACACAGGATGTGCTCTCTGTCATCATCATAACGCCCTATTCACACATGATGTGCTGTCTGTCATCATCATAACGCGCTATTCACACAGGATGTACTGTCTGTCATCATCGTAACGCGCCATTCACACAGGACGTGCTGTCTGTCATCATCGTAACGACCTATTCACACAGGATGTGCTGGCTGTCATCATCGTAACGCCCTATTCACACAGGATGTACTCTCTGTCATCATCGTAACGCCCTATTCACACAGGATGTACTCTCTGTCATCATCCTAACGCCCTATTCACACAGGATGTGCTGTCAGTCATCATCGTAACGCCCTATTCACACATGCTGTACTCTCTGCCATCATCATAACGCCCTATTCACACAGGATGTACTGTCTGTCATCATCGTAACGCGCTATTCACACAGGATGTACTGTCTGTCATCATCGTAACGCCCTATTCACACAGGATGTACCCTCTGTCATCATCGTAACTCCCTATTCACACATGATGTACTCTCTGTCATCATCGTAACACCCTATTCACACAGGATGTACTCTCTGTCATCATTGTAACGCCCTATTGACACAGGATGTGCTGTCTGTCATCATCGTAACGACCTATTCACACAGGATGTGCTGGCTGTCATCATCGTAACGCCCTATTCACACAGGATGTACTCTCTGTCATCATCGTAACGCCCTATTCACACAGGATGTACTCTCTGTCATCATCCTAACGCCCTATTCACACAGGATGTGCTGTCTGTCATCATCGTAACGCCCTATTCACACATGCTGTACTCTCTGCCATCATCATAACGCCCTATTCACACAGGATGTACTCTCTGTCATCATCGTAACGCGCTATTCACACAGGACGTGCTCTCTGTCATCATCGTAACGACCTATTCACACAGGATGTGCTGTCTGTCATCATCGTAACGCCCTATTCACACAGGATGTCCTCTCTGTCATCATCGTAACGCGCTATTCACACATGATGTACTCTCTGTCATCATCGTAACACCCTATTCACACAGGATGTACTCTCTGTCATCATAGTAACGTCCTATTCACACAGGATGTACTCTCTGTCATCATCGTAACGCGCTATTCACACAGGATGTACTCTCTGTCATCATCGTAACGCCCTATTCACACAGGATGTACTGTCTGTCATCATCGTAACGCGCTATTCACACAGGATGTACTGTCTGTCATCATCGTAACGCGCTATTCACACAGGATGTACTGTCTGTCATCATCGTAACGCCCTATTCACACAGGATGTACCCTCTGTCATCATCGTAACTCCCTATTCACACATGATGTACTCTCTGTCATCATCGTAACACCCTATTCACACAGGATGTACTCTCTGTCATCATTGTAACGCCCTATTGACACAGGATGTGCTGTCTGTCATCATCGTAACGACCTATTCACACAGGATGTGCTGGCTGTCATCATCGTAACGCCCTATTCACACAGGATGTACTCTCTGTCATCATCGTAACGCCCTATTCACACAGGATGTACTCTCTGTCATCATCCTAATGCCCTATTCACACAGGATGTGCTGTCTGTCATCATCGTAACGCCCTATTCACACATGCTGTACTCTCTGCCATCATCATAACGCCCTATTCACACAGGATGTACTGTCTGTCATCATCGTAACGACCTATTCACACAGGATGTGCTGGCTGTCATCATCGTGACGCCCTATTCACACAGGATGTGCTGTCTGTCATCATCGTAACGCCCTATTCACACAGGATGTGCTCTCTGTCATCATCATAACGCCCTATTCACACATGATGTGCTGTCTGTCATCATCATAACGCGCTATTCACACAGGATGTACTGTCTGTCATCATCGTAACGCGCCATTCACACAGGACGTGCTGTCTGTCATCATCGTAACGACCTATTCACACAGGATGTGCTGGCTGTCATCATCGTAACGCCCTATTCACACATGATGTACTCTCTGTCATCATCGTAACGCCCTATTCACACAGGATGTACTCTCTGTCATCATCCTAACGCCCTATTCACACAGGATGTGCTGTCAGTCATCATCGTAACGCCCTATTCACACATGCTGTACTCTCTGCCATCATCATAACGCCCTATTCACACAGGATGTACTGTCTGTCATCATCGTAACGACCTATTCACACAGGATGTGCTGGCTGTCATCATCGTGACGCCCTATTCACACAGGATGTGCTGTCTGTCATCATCGTAACGCCCTATTCACACAGGATGTGCTCTCTGTCATCATCATAACGCCCTATTCACACATGATGTACTCTCTGTCATCATCATAACGCGCCATTCACACATGATGTACTGTCTGTCATCATTGTAACGCCCTATTCACACATGATGTGCTGTTTGTCATCATCATAACGCGCTATTCACACAGGATGTACTGTCTGTCATCATCGTAACGCGCTATTCACACAGGATGTACTCTCTGTCATCATCGTAACGCCCTATTCACACAGGATGTACTGTCTGTCATCATCGTAACGCGCTATTCACACAGGATGTACCCTCTGTCATCATCGTAACTCCCTATTCACACATGATGTACTGTCTGTCATCATCGTAACGCGCTATTCACACAGGATGTACCCTCTGTCATCATCGTAACGCACTATTCACACAGGATGTACTGTCTGTCATGATCGTAACGCGCTATTCACACAGGATGTACTGTCTGTCATCATCGTAACGCGCTATTCACACAGGATGTACTGTCTGTCATCATCGCGACGCCCTATTCACACAGGATGTACTCTCTGTCATCATCGTAACGCCCTATTCACACAGGATGTACTCTCTGTCATCATCGTAACGCCCTATTCACACATGATGTACTCTCTGTCATCATCGTAACGCCCTATTCACACAGGATGTGCTGTCTGTCATCATCATAACGCCCTATTCACACATGATGTGCTCTCTGTCATCATCGTAACACCCTATTCACACAGGATGTACTCTCTGTCATCATCGTAACACCCTATTCACACATGATGTACTCTCTGTCATCATCGTAACACCCTATTCACACATGATGTACTCTCTGTCATCATCGTAACACCCTATTCACACAGGATGTACTGTCTGTCATCATCGTAACGCCCTATTCACACAGGATGTACTGTCTGTCATCATCGTAACGCTCTATTCACACAGGATGTACTGTCTGTCATCATCGTAACGCGCTATTCATACAGGATGTACTGTCTGTCATCATCGTAACGCGTCATTCACACAGGATGTACTCTCTGTCATCATCGTAACGCGCTATTCACACAGGATGTACCCTCTGTCATCATCGTAACTCACTATTCACACAGGATGTACTGTCTGTCATCATCGTAACGCGCTATTCACACAGGATGTACTGTCTGTCATCATCGTAACGCGCTATTCACACAGGATGTACTGTCTGTCATCATCGTAACGCGCTATTCACACAGGATGTACTGTCTGTCATCATCGTCACGCGCTATTCACACAGGATGTACTGTCTCTCATCATCGTAACGCGCTATTCACACATGATGTGCTGTCTCTCATCATCGTAACGCCCTATTCACACATGATGTACTGTCTGTCATCGTAGTAACGCGCTATTCACACATGATGTGCTGTCTGTCATTATCGTAACGCCCTATTCACACATGATGTGCTGTCTGTCATCATCGTAACGCCCTATTCACACATGATGTACTGTCTGTCATCATCGTAACGCCCTATTCACACAGGATGCACCCTCTGTCATCATCGTAACGCCCTATTCACACAGGATGTACTGTCTGTCATCATCGTAACGCGCTATTCACACATGATGTGCTGTCTGTCATCATCGTAACGCCCTATTCACACATGATGTGCTGTCTGTCATCATCGTAACTCCCTATTCACACATGATGTACTCTCTGTCATCATCGTAACGCCCTATTCACACATGATGTACTCTCTGTCATCATCATAACGCCCTATTCACACAGGATGTACTGTCTGTCATCATCGTAACGCCCTATTCACACAGGATGTACTGTCTGTCATCATCGTAACGCGCTATTCACACATGATGTACTGTCTGTCATCATCGTAACGCGCTATTCACACAGGATGTACTGTCTGTCATCATCGTAACGCGCTATTCACACAGGATGTACTGTCTGTCATCATCGCGACGCCCTATTCACACAGGATGTACTCTCTGTCATCATCGTAACGCCCTATTCACACAGGATGTACTCTCTGTCATCATCGTAACGCCCTATTCACACATGATGTACTCTCTGTCATCATCGTAACGCGCCATTCACACAGGATGTACTGTCTGTCATCATCGTAAGCACTATTCACACAGGATGTACTGTCTGTCATCATCGTAACGCGCTCTTCATACAGGATGTACTGTCTGTCATCATCGTAACGCGCCATTCACACAGGACGTGCTGTCTGTCATCATCGTAACGACCTAGTCACACAGGATGTGCTCTCTGTCATCATCGTAACGCGCTATTCACACAGGATGTACCATCTGTCATCATCGTAACTCCCTATTCACACATGATGTACTGTCTGTCATCATCGTAACGCGCTATTCACACAGGATGTACCCTCTGTCATCATCGTAACGCACTATTCACACAGGATGTACTGTCTGTCATCATCGTAACGCGCTATTCACACAGGATGTACTGTCTGTCATCATCGTAACGCGCTATTCACACAGGATGTGCTGTCTCTCATCATCGTAACGCCCTATTCACACATGATGTACTGTCTGTCATCGTAGTAACGCGCTATTCACACATGATGTGCTGTCTGTCATTATCGTAACGCCCTATTCACACATGATGTGCTGTCTGTCATCATCGTAACGCCCTATTCACACATGATGTACTGTCTGTCATCATCGTAACGCCCTATTCACACAGGATGCACCCTCTGTCATCATCGTAACGCCCTATTCACACAGGATGTACTGTCTGTCATCATCGTAACGCGCTATTCACACATGATGTGCTGTCTGTCATCATCGTAACGCCCTATTCACACATGATGTGCTGTCTGTCATCATCGTAACTCCCTATTCACACATGATGTACTCTCTGTCATCATCGTAACGCCCTATTCACACATGATGTACTCTCTGTCATCATCATAACGCCCTATTCACACAGGATGTACTGTCTGTCATCATCGTAACGCCCTATTCACACAGGATGTACTGTCTGTCATCATCGTAACGCGCTATTCACACATGATGTACTGTCTGTCATCATCGTAACGCGCTATTCACACAGGATGTACTGTCTGTCATCATCGTAACGCACTATTCACACAGGATGTACTGTCTGTCATCATCGTAACGCGCCATTCACACATGATGTACTGTCTGTCATCATTGTAACGCCCTATTCACACATGATGTGCTGTCTGTCATCATCATAACGCGCTATTCACACAGGATGTACTGTCTGTCATCATCGTAACGCGCCATTCACACAGGATGTACTGTCTGTCATCATCGTAACGCACTATTCACACAGGATGTACTGTCTGTCATCATCGTAACGCGCTCTTCATACAGGATGTACTGTCTGTCATCATCGTAACGCGCCATTCACACAGGACGTGCTGTCTGTCATCATCGTAACGACCTAGTCACACAGGATGTGCTCTCTGTCATCATCGTAACGCGCTATTCACACAGGATGTACCATCTGTCATCATCGTAACTCCCTATTCACACATGATGTACTGTCTGTCATCATCGTAACGCGCTATTCACACAGGATGTACCCTCTGTCATCATCGTAACGCACTATTCACACAGGATGTACTGTCTGTCATCATCGTAACGCGCTATTCACACAGGATGTACTGTCTGTCATCATCGTAACGCGCTATTCACACAGGATGTACTGTCTGTCATCATCGTGACGCCCTATTCACACAGGATGTACTCTCTGTCATCATCGTAACGCCCTATTCACACAGGATGTACTCTCTGTCATCATCGTAACGCCCTATTCACACATGATGTACTCTCTGTCATCATCGTAACGCCCTATTCACACAGGATGTGCTGTCTGTCATCATCATAACGCCCTATTCACACAGGATGTGCTCTCTGTCATCATCGTAACACCCTATTCACACAGGATGTACTCTCTGTCATCATCGTAACACCCTATTCACACATGATGTACTCTCTGTCATCATCGTAACACCCTTTTCACACATGATGTACTCTCTGTCATCATCGTAACACCCTATTCACACAGGATGTACTGTCTGTCATCATCGTAATGCCATATTCACACAGGATGTACTGTCTGTCATCATCGTAACGCGCTATTCACACATGATGTGCTGTCTGTCATCATCGTAACGCCCTATTCACACATGATGTGCTGTCTGTCATCATCGTAACTCCCTATTCACACAGGATGTACTGTCTGTCATCATCGTAACGCCCTATTCACACAGGATGTACTGTCTGTCATCATCGTAACGCGCTATTCACACATGATGTACTGTCTGTCATCATCGTAACGCGCTATTCACACAGGATGTACTGTCTGTCATCATCGTAACGCACTATTCACACAGGATGTACTGTCTGTCATCATCGTAACGCGCCATTCACACATGATGTACTGTCTGTCATCATTGTAACGCCCTATTCACACATGTTGTGCTGTCTGTCATCATCATAACGCGCTATTCACACAGGATGTACTGTCTGTCATCATCGTAACGCGCCATTCACACAGGATGTACTGTCTGTCATCATCGTAACGCACTATTCACACAGGATGTACTGTCTGTCATCATCGTAACGCGCTATTCATACAGGATGTACTGTCTGTCATCATCGTAACGCGCCATTCACACAGGACGTGCTGTCTGTCATCATCGTAACGACCTAGTCACACAGGATGTGCTCTCTGTCATCATTGTAACGCGCTATTCACACATGATGTACTGTCTGTCATCATCGTAACGCGCTATTCACACAGGATGTACCCTCTGTCATCATCGTAACGCACTAATCACACAGGATGTACTGTCTGTCATCATCGTAACGCCCTATTCACACAGGATGTACTGTCTGTCATCATCGTAACGCGCTATTCACACAGGATGTACTGTCTGTCATCATCGTGACGCCCTATTCACACAGGATGTACTCTCTGTCATCATCGTAACGCCCTATTCACACAGGATGTACTCTCTGTCATCATCGTAACGCCCTATTCACACATGATGTACTCTCTGTCATCATCGTAACGCCCTATTCACACAAGATGTGCTGTCTGTCATCATCATAACGCCCTATTCACACAGGATGTGCTCTCTGTCATCATCGTAACACCCTATTCACACATGATGTACTCTCTGTCATCATCGTAACACCCTATTCACACATGATGTACTCTCTGTCATCATCGTAACGCCCTATTCACACATGATGTACTCTCTGTCATCATCGTAACGCCCTATTCACACAGGATGTGCTGTCTGTCATCATCATAACGCCCTATTCACACAGGATGTGCTCTCTGTCATCATCGTAACACCCTATTCACACAGGATGTACTCTCTGTCATCATCGTAACACCCTATTCACACATGATGTACTCTCTGTCATCATCGTAACGCGTCATTCACACAGGATGTACTGTCTGTCATCATCGTAACGCGCTATTCACACAGGATGTACCCTCTGTCATCATCGTAACTCCCCATTCACACAGGATGTACTGTCTGTCATCATCGTAACGCGCTATTCACACAGGATGTACTGTCTGTCATCATCGTAACGCGCTATTCACACAGGATGTACTGTCTGTCATCATAATAACGCGCTATTCACACAGGATGTACTGTCTGTCATCATCGTAACGCGCTATTCACACAGGATGTACTGTCTGTCATCATCGTAACGCGCTATTCACACATGATGTCCTGTCTGTCATCATCGTAACGCGCTATTCACACAGGATGTACTGTCTGTCTTCATCGTAACGCACTATTCACACAGGATGTACTGTCTGTCATCATCGTAACGCGCCATTCACACACGATTTACTGTCTGTCATCATTGTAACGCCCTATTCACACATGATGTGCTGTCTGTCATCATCATAACGCGCTATTCACACAGGATGTACTGTCTGTCATCATCGTAACGCGCCATTCACACAGGATGTACTGTCTGTCATCATCGTAGTGCACTATTCACACAGGATGTACTGTCTGTCATCATCGTAACGCGCTATTCATACAGGATGTACTGTCTGTCATCATCGTAACGCGCCATTCACACAGGACGTGCTGTCTGTCATCATCGTAACGACCTAGTCACACAGGATGTGCTCTCTGTCATCATCGTAACGCGCTATTCACACAGGATGTACCCTCTGTCATCATCGTAACTCCCTATTCACACATGATGTACTGTCTGTCATCATCGTAACGCGCTATTCACACATGATGTACCCTCTGTCATCATCATAACGCACTATTCACACAGGATGTACTGTCTGTCATCATCGTAACGCGCTATTCACACAGGATGTACTGTCTGTCATCATCGTAACGCGCTATTCACACAGGATGTACTGTCTGTCATCATCGTGACGCCCTATTCACACAGGATGTACTCTCTGTCATCATCGTAACGCCCTATTCACACAGGATGTACTCTCTGTCATCATCGTAACGCCCTATTCACACATGATGTACTCTCTGTCATCATCGTAACGCCCTATTCACACAAGATGTGCTGTCTGTCATCATCATAACGCCCTATTCACACAGGATGTGCTCTCTGTCATCATCGTAACACCCTATTCACACATGATGTACTCTCTGTCATCATCGTAACACCCTATTCACACATGATGTACTCTCTGTCATCATCGTAACACCCTATTCACACATGATGTACTCTCTGTCATCATCGTAACACCCTATTCACACAGGATGTACTGTCTGTCATCATCGTAACGCCCTATTCACACATGATGTACTGTCTGTCATCATCGTAACGCTCTATTCACACAGGATGTACTGTCTGTCATCATCGTAACGCGCTATTCATACAGGATGTACTGTCTGTCATCATCGTAACGCGTCATTCACACAGGATGTACTGTCTGTCATCATCGTAACGCGCTATTCACACAGGATGTACCCTCTGTCATCATCGTAACTCCCTATTCACACAGGATGTACTGTCTGTCATCATCGTAACGCGCTATTCACACATGATGTGCTGTCTGTCATTATCGTAACGCCCTATTCACACATGATGTGCTGTCTGTCATCATCGTAACGCCCTATTCACACATGATGTACTGTCTGTCATCATCGTAACGCCCTATTCACACAGCATGTACCCTCTGTCATCATCGTAACGTCCTATTCACACAGGATGTACTGTCTGTCATCATCGTAACGCGCTATTCACACATGATGTGCTGTCTGTCATCATCGTAACGCCCTATTCACACATGATGTGCTGTCTGTCATCATCGTAACTCCCTATTCACACATGATGTACTCTCTGTCATCATCGTAACGGCCTATTCACACATGATGTACTCTCTGTCATCATCATAACGCCCTATTTACACAGGATGTGCTGTCTGTCATCATCGTAACGCCCTATTCACACATGATGTACTCTCTGTCATCATCGTAACGCCCTATTCACATATGATGTACTCTCTGTCATCATCATAACGCCCTATTCACACATGATGTACTCTCTGTCATCATCGTAACGCCCTATTCACACATGATGTACTCTCTGTCATCATCATAACGCCCTATTCACACTGGATGTGCTGGCTGTCATCATCGTAACGCGCTCTTCACACAGGATGTACTGTCTGCCATCATCGTAACGCGCTATTCACACAGGATGTACTGTCTGTCATCATCGTAATGCGCTATTCACACAGGATGTACTGTCTGCCATCATCGTAATGCGCTATTCACACAGGATGTACTGTCTGTCATCATCGTAACGACCTATTCACACAGGATGTACTGTCTGTCATCATCGTAACGCCCTATTCACACAGGATGTACTGTCTGTCATCATCGTAACGCGCTATTCACAGATGATGTACTGTCTGTCATCATCGTAACGCGCTATTCACACAGGATGTACTGTCTGTCATCATCGTAACGCACTATTCACACAGGATGTACTGTCTGTCATCATCGTAACGCGCCATTCACACATGATGTACTGTCTGTCATCATTGTAACGCCCTATTCACACATGATGTGCTGTCTGTCATCATCATAACGCGCTATTCACACAGGATGTACTGTCTGTCATCATCGTAACGCGCCATTCACACAGGATGTACTGTCTGTCATCATCGTAACGCACTATTCACACAGGATGTACTGTCTGTCATCATCGTAACGCGCTATTCATACAGGATGTACTGTCTGTCATCATCGTAACGCGCCATTCACACAGGACGTGCTGTCTGTCATCATCGTAACGACCTAGTCACACAGGATGTGCTCTCTGTCATCATCGTAACGCGCTATTCACACAGGATGTACCCTCTGTCATCATCGTAACTCCCTATTCACACATGATGTACTGTCTGTCATCATCGTAACGCGCTATTCACACAGGATGTACCCTCTGTCATCATCATAACGCACTATTCACACAGGATGTACTGTCTGTCATCATCGTAACGCGCTATTCACACAGGATGTACTGTCTGTCATCATCGTAACGCGCTATTCACACAGGATGTACTGTCTGTCATCATCGTGACGCCCTATTCACACAGGATGTACTCTCTGTCATCATCGTAACGCCCTATTCACACATGATGTACTCTCTGTCATCATCGTAACGCCCTATTCACACAAGATGTGCTGTCTGTCATCATCATAACGCCCTATTCACACAGGATGTGCTCTCTGTCATCATCGTAACACCCTATTCACACATGATGTACTCTCTGTCATCATCGTAACACCCTATTCACACATGATGTACTCTCTGTCATCATCGTAACACCCTATTCACACATGATGTACTCTCTGTCATCATCGTAACACCCTATTCACACAGGATGTACTGTCTGTCATCATCGTAACGCCCTATTCACACAGGATGTACTGTCTGTCATCATCGTAACGCTCTATTCACACATGATGTACTGTCTGTCATCATCGTAACGCGCTATTCATACAGGATGTACTGTCTGTCATCATCGTAACGCGTCATTCACACAGGATGTACTGTCTGTCATCATCGTAACGCGCTATTCACACAGGATGTACCCTCTGTCATCATCGTAACTCCCTATTCACACAGGATGTACTGTCTGTCATCATCGTAACGCGCTATTCACACAGGATGTACTGTCTGTCATCATCGTAACGCGCTATTCACACAGGATGTACTGTCTGTCATCATAGTAACGCCCTATTCACACAGGATGTACTGTCTGTCATCATCGTAACGCCCTATTCACACAGCATGTACCCTCTGTCATCATCGTAACGCCCTATTCACACAGGATGTACTGTCTGTCATCATCGTAACGCGCTATTCACACATGATTTGCTGTCTGTCATCATCGTAACGCCCTATTCACACATGATGTGCTGTCTGTCATCATCGTAACTCCCTATTCACACATGATGTACTCTCTGTCATCATCGTAACGGCCTATTCACACATGATGTACTCTCTGTCATCATCATAACGCCCTATTCACACAGGATGTGCTGTCTGTCATCATCGTAACGCCCTATTCACACAGGATGTACTCTCTGTCATCATCGTAACGCCCTATTCACATATGATGTACTCTCTGTCATCATCATAACGCCCTATTCACACATGATGTACTCTCTGTCATCATCGTAACGCCCTATTCACACATGATGTACTCTCTGTCATCATCATAACGCCCTATTCACACAGGATGTGCTGGCTGTCATCATCGTAACGCGCTATTCACACATGATGTACTGTCTGTCATCATCGTAACGCGCTATTCACACAGGATGTACTGTCTGTCATCATCGTAACGCGCTCTTCACAAAGGATGTACTGTCTGCCATCATCGTAACGCGCTATTCACACAGGATGTACTGTCTGTCATCATCGTAACGTGCTATTCACACAGGATGTACTGTCTGCCATCATCGTAACGCGCTATTCACACAGGATGTACTGTCTGTCATCATCGTGACGCCCTATTCACACAGGATGTACTCTCTGTCATCATCGTAACGCCCTATTCACACAGGATGTACTCTCTGTCATCATCGTAACGCCCTATTCACACATGATGTACTCTCTGTCATCATCGTAACGCCCTATTCACACAAGATGTGCTGTCTGTCATCATCATAACGCCCTATTCACACAGGATGTGCTCTCTGTCATCATCGTAACACCCTATTCACACATGATGTACTCTCTGTCATCATCGTAACACCCTATTCACACATGATGTACTCTCTGTCATCATCGTAACACCCTATTCACACATGATGTACTCTCTGTCATCATCGTAACACCCTATTCACACAGGATGTACTGTCTGTCATCATCGTAACGCGCTATTCACACAGGATGTACCCTCTGTCATCATCGTAACTCCCTATTCACACAGGATGTACTGTCTGTCATCATCGTAACGCGCTATTCACACATGATGTGCTGTCTGTCATTATCGTAACGCCCTATTCACACATGATGTGCTGTCTGTCATCATCGTAACGCCCTATTCACACATGATGTACTGTCTGTCATCATCGTAACGCCCTATTCACACAGCATGTACCCTCTGTCATCATCGTAACGTCCTATTCACACAGGATGTACTGTCTGTCATCATCGTAACGCGCTATTCACACATGATGTGCTGTCTGTCATCATCGTAACGCCCTATTCACACATGATGTGCTGTCTGTCATCATCGTAACTCCCTATTCACACATGATGTACTCTCTGTCATCATCGTAACGGCCTATTCACACATGATGTACTCTCTGTCATCATCATAACGCCCTATTCACACAGGATGTGCTGTCTGTCATCATCGTAACGCCCTATTCACACAGGATGTACTCTCTGTCATCATCGTAACGCCCTATTCACATATGATGTACTCTCTGTCATCATCATAACGCCCTATTCACACATGATGTACTCTCTGTCATCATCGTAACGCCCTATTCACACATGATGTACTCTCTGTCATCATCATAACGCCCTATTCACACAGGATGTGCTGGCTGTCATCATCGTAACGCGCTCTTCACACAGGATGTACTGTCTGCCATCATCGTAACGCGCTATTCACACAGGATGTACTGTCTGTCATCATCGTAATGCGCTATTCACACAGGATGTACTGTCTGCCATCATCGTAATGCGCTATTCACACAGGATGTACTGTCTGTCATCATCGTAACGCCCTATTCACACAGGATGTACTGTCTGTCATCATCGTAACGCCCTATTCACACAGGATGTACTGTCTGTCATCATCGTAACGCGCTATTCACAGATGATGTACTGTCTGTCATCATCGTAACGCGCTATTCACACAGGATGTACTGTCTGTCATCATCGTAACGCACTATTCACACAGGATGTACTGTCTGTCATCATCGTAACGCGCCATTCACACATGATGTACTGTCTGTCATCATTGTAACGCCCTATTCACACATGATGTGCTGTCTGTCATCATCATAACGCGCTATTCACACAGGATGTACTGTCTGTCATCATCGTAACGCGCCATTCACACAGGATGTACTGTCTGTCATCATCGTAACGCACTATTCACACAGGATGTACTGTCTGTCATCATCGTAACGCGCTATTCATACAGGATGTACTGTCTGTCATCATCGTAACGCGCCATTCACACAGGACGTGCTGTCTTTCATCATCGTAACGACCTAGTCACACAGGATGTGCTCTCTGTCATCATCGTAACGCGCTATTCACACAGGATGTACCCTCTGTCATCATCGTAACTCCCTATTCACACATGATGTACTGTCTGTCATCATCGTAACGCGCTATTCACACAGGATGTACCCTCTGTCATCATCATAACGCACTATTCACACAGGATGTACTGTCTGTCATCATCGTAACGCGCTATTCACACAGGATGTACTGTCTGTCATCATCGTAACGCGCTATTCACACAGGATGTACTGTCTGTCATCATCGTGACGCCCTATTCACACAGGATGTACTCTCTGTCATCATCGTAACGCCCTATTCACACATGATGTACTCTCTGTCATCATCGTAACGCCCTATTCACACAAGATGTGCTGTCTGTCATCATCATAACGCCCTATTCACACAGGATGTGCTCTCTGTCATCATCGTAACACCCTATTCACACATGATGTACTCTCTGTCATCATCGTAACACCCTATTCACACATGATGTACTCTCTGTCATCATCGTAACACCCTATTCACACATGATGTACTCTCTGTCATCATCGTAACACCCTATTCACACAGGATGTACTGTCTGTCATCATCGTAACGCCCTATTCACACAGGATGTACTGTCTGTCATCATCGTAACGCTCTATTCACACATGATGTACTGTCTGTCATCATCGTAACGCGCTATTCATACAGGATGTACTGTCTGTCATCATCGTAACGCGTCATTCACACAGGATGTACTGTCTGTCATCATCGTAACGCGCTATTCACACAGGATGTACCCTCTGTCATCATCGTAACTCCCTATTCACACAGGATGTACTGTCTGTCATCATCGTAACGCGCTATTCACACAGGATGTACTGTCTGTCATCATCGTAACGCGCTATTCACACAGGATGTACTGTCTGTCATCATAGTAACGCCCTATTCACACAGGATGTACTGTCTGTCATCATCGTAACGCCCTATTCACACAGCATGTACCCTCTGTCATCATCGTAACGCCCTATTCACACAGGATGTACTGTCTGTCATCATCGTAACGCGCTATTCACACATGATGTGCTGTCTGTCATCATCGTAACGCCCTATTCACACATGATGTGCTGTCTGTCATCATCGTAACTCCCTATTCACACATGATGTACTCTCTGTCATCATCGTAACGGCCTATTCACACATGATGTACTCTCTGTCATCATCATAACGCCCTATTCACACAGGATGTGCTGTCTGTCATCATCGTAACGCCCTATTCACACAGGATGTACTCCCTGTCATCATCGTAACGCCCTATTCACATATGATGTACTCTCTGTCATCATCATAACGCCCTATTCACACATGATGTACTCTCTGTCATCATCGTAACGCCCTATTCACACATGATGTACTCTCTGTCATCATCATAACGCCCTATTCACACAGGATGTGCTGGCTGTCATCATCGTAACGCGCTATTCACACATGATGTACTGTCTGTCATCATCGTAACGCGCTATTCACACAGGATGTACTGTCTGTCATCATCGTAACGCGCTCTTCACAAAGGATGTACTGTCTGCCATCATCGTAACGCGCTATTCACACAGGATGTACTGTCTGTCATCATCGTAACGTGCTATTCACACAGGATGTACTGTCTGCCATCATCGTAATGCGCTATTCACACAGGATGTACTGTCTGTCATCATCGTAACGACCTATTCACACAGGATGTACTGTCTGCCATCATCGTAATGCGCTATTCACACAGGATGTACTGTCTGTCATCATCGTAACGACCTATTCACACAGGATGTACTGTCTGTCATCATCGTAACGCCCTATTCACACAGGATGTACTGTCTGTCATCATCGTAACGCGCTATTCACACATGATGTACTGTCTGTCATCATCGTAACGCGCTATTCACACAGGATGTACTGTCTGTCATCATCGTAACGCGCTATTCACACATGATGTACTGTCTGTCATCATCGTAACGCGCTATTCACACAGGATGTACTGTCTGTCATCATCGTAACGCGCCATTCACACATGATGTACTGTCTGTCATCATTGTAACGCCCTATTCACACATGATGTGCTGTCTGTCATCATCATAACGCACTATTCACACAGGATGTACTGTCTGTCATCATCGTAACGCGCCATTCACACAGGATGTACTGTCTGTCATCATCGTAACGCACTATTCACACAGGATGTACTGTCTGTCATCATCGTAACGCGCTATTCATACAGGATGTACTGTCTGTCATCATCGTAACGCGCCATTCACACAGGACGTGCTGTCTGTCATGATCGTAACGACCTAGTCACACAGGATGTACTGTCTGTCATCATCGTAACGCGCTATTCATACAGGATGTACTGTCTGTCATCATCGTAACGCGTCATTCACACAGGATGTACTGTCTGTCATCATCGTAACGCGCTATTCACACAGGATGTACCCTCTGTCATCATCGTAACTCCCTATTCACACAGGATGTACTGTCTGTCATCATCGTAACGCGCTATTCACACAGGATGTACTGTCTGTCATCATCGTAACGCGCTATTCACACAGGATGTACTGTCTGTCATCATAGTAACGCCCTATTCACACAGGATGTACTGTCTGTCATCATCGTAACGCCCTATTCACACAGCATGTACCCTCTGTCATCATCGTAACGCCCTATTCACACAGGATGTACTGTCTGTCATCATCGTAACGCGCTATTCACACATGATGTGCTGTCTGTCATCATCGTAACGCCCTATTCACACATGATGTGCTGTCTGTCATCATCGTAACTCCCTATTCACACATGATGTACTCTCTGTCATCATCGTAACGGCCTATTCACACATGATGTACTCTCTGTCATCATCATAACGCCCTATTCACACAGGATGTGCTGTCTGTCATCATCGTAACGCCCTATTCACACAGGATGTACTCCCTGTCATCATCGTAACGCCCTATTCACATATGATGTACTCTCTGTCATCATCATAACGCCCTATTCACACATGATGTACTCTCTGTCATCATCGTAACGCCCTATTCACACATGATGTACTCTCTGTCATCATCATAACGCCCTATTCACACAGGATGTGCTGGCTGTCATCATCGTAACGCGCTATTCACACATGATGTACTGTCTGTCATCATCGTAACGCGCTATTCACACAGGATGTACTGTCTGTCATCATCGTAACGCGCTCTTCACAAAGGATGTACTGTCTGCCATCATCGTAACGCGCTATTCACACAGGATGTACTGTCTGTCATCATCGTAACGTGCTATTCACACAGGATGTACTGTCTGCCATCATCGTAATGCGCTATTCACACAGGATGTACTGTCTGTCATCATCGTAACGACCTATTCACACAGGATGTACTGTCTGCCATCATCGTAATGCGCTATTCACACAGGATGTACTGTCTGTCATCATCGTAACGACCTATTCACACAGGATGTACTGTCTGTCATCATCGTAACGCCCTATTCACACAGGATGTACTGTCTGTCATCATCGTAACGCGCTATTCACACATGATGTACTGTCTGTCATCATCGTAACGCGCTATTCACACAGGATGTACTGTCTGTCATCATCGTAACGCGCTATTCACACATGATGTACTGTCTGTCATCATCGTAACGCGCTATTCACACAGGATGTACTGTCTGTCATCATCGTAACGCGCCATTCACACATGATGTACTGTCTGTCATCATTGTAACGCCCTATTCACACATGATGTGCTGTCTGTCATCATCATAACGCACTATTCACACAGGATGTACTGTCTGTCATCATCGTAACGCGCCATTCACACAGGATGTACTGTCTGTCATCATCGTAACGCACTATTCACACAGGATGTACTGTCTGTCATCATCGTAACGCGCTATTCATACAGGATGTACTGTCTGTCATCATCGTAACGCGCCATTCACACAGGACGTGCTGTCTGTCATGATCGTAACGACCTAGTCACACAGGATGTGCTCTCTGTCATCATCGTAACGCGCTATTCACACAGGATGTACCCTCTGTCATCATCGTAACTCCCTATTCACACATGATGTACTGTCTGTCATCATCGTAACGCGCTATTCACACAGGATGTACCCTCTGTCATCATCGTAACGCCCTATTCACACATGATGTACTGTCTGTCATCATCGTAACGCGCTATTCACACAGGATGTACTGTCTGTCATCATCGTAACGCGCTATTCACACAGGATGTACCCTCTGTCATCATCGTAACTCCCTATTCATACAGGATGTACTGTCTGTCATCATCGTAACGCGCTATTCACACAGGATGTACTGTCTGTCATCATCGTAACGCGCTATTCACACAGGATGTACTGTCTGTCATCATCGTAACGCGCTATTCACACAGGATGTACTGTCTGTCATCATCGTAACGCACTATTCACACAGGATGTACTGTCTGTCATCATCGTAACGCGCTATTAACACATGATGTGCTGTCTGTCATCATCGTAACGCCCTATTCACACATGATGTACTGTCTGTCATCATCGTAACGCGCTATTCACACATGATGTGCTGTCTGTCATTATCGTAACGCCCTATTCACACATGCTGTGCTGTCTGTCATCATCGTAACGCCCTATTCACACATGATGTACTGTCTGTCATCATCGTAACGCCCTATTCACACAGGATGTACCCTCTGTCATCATCGTAACGCCCTATTCACACAGGATGTACTATCTGTCATCATCGTAACGCGCTATTCACACATGATGTGCTGTCTGTCATCATCGTAACGCCCTATTCACACATGATGTGCTGTCTGTCATCATCGTAACTCCCTATTCACACATGATGTACTCTCTGTCATCATCGTAACGCCCTATTCACACATGATGTACTCTCTGTCATCATCATAACGCCCTATTCACACAGGATGTGCTGTCTGTCATCATCGTAACGCCATATTCACACAGGATGTACTCTCTGTCATCATCGTAACGCCCTATTCACATATGATGTACTCTCTGTCATCATCATAACGCCCTATTCACACATGATGTACTCTCTGTCATCATCGTAACGCCCTATTCACACATGATGTACTCTCTGTCATCATCATAACGCCCTATTCACACAGGATGTGCTGGCTTTCATCATCGTAACGCGCTATTCACACATGATGTACTGTTTGTCATCATCGTAACGCGCTATTCACACAGGATGTACTGTCTGTCATCATCGTAACGCACTATTCACACAGGATGTACTGTCTGTCATCATCGTAACGCGCCATTCACACATGATGTACTGTCTGTCATCATTGTAACTCCCTATTCACACATGATGTGCTGTCTGTCATCATCATAACGCGCTATTCACACAGAATGTACTGTCTGTCATCATCGTAACGCACTATTCACACATGATGTACTGTCTGTCATCATCGTAACGCGCTATTCATACAGGATGTACTGTCTGTCATCATCGTAACGCGCCATTCACACAGGACGTGCTGTCTGTCATCATCGTAACGACCTAGTCACACAGGATGTGCTCTCTGTCATCATCGTAACGCGCTATTCACACAGGATGTACCCTCTGTCATCATCGTAACTCCCTATTCACACATGATGTACTGTCTGTCATAATCGTAACGCCCTATTCACACAGGATGTACTCTCTGTCATCATCGTAACGCGCTATTCACACAGGATGTACTGTCTGTCATCATCGTAACGCGCCATTCACACAGGACGTGCTGTCTGTCATGATCGTAACGACCTAGTCACACAGGATGTGCTCTCTGTCATCATCGTAACGCGCTATTCACACATGATGTACCCTCTGTCATCATCGTAACTCCCTATTCACACATGATGTACTGTCTGTCATCATCGTAACGCGCTATTCACACAGGATGTACCCTCTGTCATCATCGTAACGCCCTATTCACACATGATGTACTGTCTGTCATCATCGTAACGCGCTATTCACACAGGATGTACTGTCTGTCATCATCGTAACGCGCTATTCACACAGGATGTACCCTCTGTCATCATCGTAACTCCCTATTCATACAGGATGTACTGTCTGTCATCATCGTAACGCGCTATTCACACAGGATGTACTGTCTGTCATCATCGTAACGCGCTATTCACACAGGATGTACTGTCTGTCATCATCGTAACGCGCTATTCACACAGGATGTACTGTCTGTCATCATCGTAACGCGCTATTCACACAGGATGTACTGTCTGTCATCATCGTAACGCGCTATTCACACATGATGTGCTGTCTGTCATCATCGTAACGCCCTATTCACACATGATGTACTGTCTGTCATCATCGTAACGCGCTATTCACACATGATGTGCTGTCTGTCATTATCGTAACGCCCTATTCACACATGATGTGCTGTCTGTCATCATCGTAACGCCCTATTCACACATGATGTACTGTCTGTCATCATCGTAACGCCCTATTCACACAGGATGTACCCTCTGTCATCATCGTAACGCCCTATTCACACAGGATGTACTATCTGTCATCATCGTAACGCGCTATTCACACATGATGTGCTGTCTGTCATCATCGTAACGCCCTATTCACACATGATGTGCTGTCTGTCATCATCGTAACTCCCTATTCACACATGATGTACTCTCTGTCATCATCGTAACGCCCTATTCACACATGATGTACTCTCTCTCATCATCATAACGCCCTATTCACACAGGATGTGCTGTCTGTCATCATCGTAACGCCATATTCACACAGGATGTACTCTCTGTCATCATCGTAACGCCCTATTCACATATGATGTACTCTCTGTCATCATCATAACCCCCTATTCACACATGATGTACTCTCTGTCATCATCGTAACGCCCTATTCACACATGATGTACTCTCTGTCATCATCATAACGCCCTATTCACACAGGATGTGCTGGCTCTCATCATCGTAACGAGCTATTCACACAGGATGTACTGTCTGTCATCATCGTAACGCGCTATTCACACAGGATGTACTGTCTGTCATCATCGTAACGCGCTATTCACACAGGATGTACTGTCTGCCATCATCGTAACGCGCTATTCACACAGGATGTACTGTCTGTCATCATCGTAACGCGCTATTCACACAGGATGTACTGTCTGCCATCATCGTAATGCGCTATTCACACAGGATGTACTATCTGTCATCATCGTAACGACCTATTCACACAGGATGTACTGTCTGTCATCATCGTAACGCGCTATTCACACAGGATGTACTGTCTGTCATCATCGTAATGCGCTATTCACACAGGATGTACTGTCTGTCATCATCGTAACGCCCTATTCACACAGGATGTACTGTCTGTCATCATCGTAACGCGCTATTCACACATGATGTACTGTCTGTCATCATCGTAACGCGCTATTCACACAGGATGTACTGTCTGTCATCATCGTAACGCACTATTCACACAGGATGTACTGTCTGTCATCATCGTAACGCGCCATTCACACATGATGTACTGTCTGTCATCATTGTAACGCCCTATTCACACATGATGTGCTGTCTGTCATCATCATAACGCGCTATTCACACAGAATGTACTGTCTGTCATCATCGTAACGCGCCATTCACACAGGATGTACTGTCTGTCATCATCGTAACGCACTATTCACACATGATGTACTGTCTGTCATCATCGTAACGCGCTATTCATACAGGATGTACTGTCTGTCATCATCGTAATGCGCCATTCACACAGGACGTGCTGTCTGTCATCATCGTAACGACCTAGTCACACAGGATGTGCTCTCTGTCATCATCGTAACGCGCTATTCACATAGGATGTACCCTCTGTCATCATCGTAACTCCCTATTCACACATGATGTACTGTCTGTCATCATCGTAACGCGCTATTCACACAGGATGTACTGCCTG
This sequence comes from Chaetoderma sp. LZ-2023a, assembly GCA_034401795.1. Taxonomy (NCBI): domain Eukaryota; kingdom Metazoa; phylum Mollusca; class Caudofoveata; order Chaetodermatida; family Chaetodermatidae; genus Chaetoderma; species Chaetoderma sp. LZ-2023a. The sequence continues at coordinate 14,265,854 of CM067368.1, forward strand.
TCATCATCGTAACGCGCTATTCACACAGGATGTACTGTCTGTCATCATCGTGACGCCCTATTCACACAGGATGTACTCTCTGTCATCATCGTAACGCCCTATTCACACAGGATGTACTCTCTGTCATCATCGTAACGCCCTATTCACACATGATGTACTCTCTGTCATCATCGTAACGCCCTATTCACACAGGATGTGCTGTCTGTCATCATCATAACGCCCTATTCACACAGGATGTGCTCTCTGTCATCATCGTAACACCCTATTCACACAGGATGTACTCTCTGTCATCATCGTAACACCCTATTCACACATGATGTACTCTCTGTCATCATCGTATCACCCTATTCACACATGATGTACTCTCTGTCATCATCGTAACACCCTATTCACACAGGATGTACTGTCTGTCATCATCGTAACGCCCTATTCACACAGGATGTACTGTCTGTCATCATCGTAACGCTCTATTCACACAGGATGTACTGTCTGTCATCATCGTAACGTGCTATTCACACAGGATGTACTGTCTGTCATCATCGTAACGCGCTATTCACACATGATGTGCTGTCTGTCATCATCGTAGCGCCCTATTCTCACATGATGTACTGTCTGTCATCATCGTAACGCGCTATTCACACAGGATGTACCCTCTGTCATCATCGTAACTCCCTATTCACACAGGATGTACTGTCTGTCATCATCGTAACGCGCTATTCACACAGGATGTACTGTCTGTCATCATCGTAACGCGCTATTCACACAGGATGTACTGTCTGTCATCATCGTAACCCGCTATTCACACAGGATGTACTGTCTGTCATCATCGTAACGCGCTATTCACACAGGATGTACTGTCTGTCATCATCGTAACGCGCTATTCACACATGATGTGCTGTCTGTCATCATCGTAGCGCCCTATTCTCACATGATGTACTGTCTGTCATCATCGTAACGCGCTATTCACACATGATGTGCTGTCTGTCATTATCGTAACGCCCTATTCACACATGATGTGCTGTCTGTCATCATCGTAACGCCCTATTCACACATGATGTACTGTCTGTCATCATCGTAACGCCCTATTCACACAGGATGTACCCTCTGTCATCATCGTAACGCCCTATTCACACAGGATGTACTGTCTGTCATCATCGTAACGCGCTATTCACACATGATGTGCTGTCTGTCATCATCGTAACGCCCTATTCACACATGATGTGCTGTCTGTCATCATCGTAACTCCCTATTCACACATGATGTACTCTCTGTCATCATCGTAACGCCCTATTCATACATGATGTACTCTCTGTCATCATCATAACGCCCTATTCACACAGGATGTGCTGTCTGTCATCATCGTAACGCCCTATTCACACAGGATGTACTCTCTGTCATCATCGTAACGCCCTATTCACATATGATGTACTCTCTGTCATCATCATAACGACCTATTCACACATGATGTACTCTCTGTCATCATCGTAACGCCCTATTCACACATGATGTACTCTCTGTCATCATCATAACGCCCTATTCACACAGGATGTGCTGGCTGTCATCATCGTAACGCCCTATTCACACAGGATGTGCTGACTGTCATCATCGTAACTCCATATTCACACAGGATGTGCTGTCTGTCATCATCGTAACGCCCTATTCACACATGATGTACTCTCTGTCATCATCATAACGCCCTATTCATACAGGATGTGCTGTCTCTCATCATCGTAACGCAGTATTCACACAGGATGTGCTGGCTGTCATCATCGTAACGCCCTATTCACACATGATGTACTCTCTGTCATCATCGTAACGCCCTATTCACACATGATGTACTCTCTGTCATCATCATAACTCCCTATTCACACAGGATGTGCTGGCTGTCATCATCGTAACGCCCTATTCACACAGGATGTGCTGTCTGTCATCATCGTAACGCACTATTCACACAGGATGTGCTGGCTGTCATCATCGTAACGCCCTATTCACACATGATGTACTCTCTGTCATCATCATAACGCCCTATTCACACAGGATGTGCTGGCTGTCATCATCGTAACGCCCTATTCACACAGGATGTGTTGTCTGCTAACATCGTAACGACCTATTCAGATAGGACGTGCTGTCTGTCATCATCATAACGCCCTATTCACACAGGATGTACTCTCTGTCATCATCAGAACGCCCTATTCACACATGATGTGCTGTCTGTCATCATCGTAACGCCCTACTCACACATGATGTACTGTCTGTCATCATCATAACGCCCTATTCACACAGGATGTGCTGGCTGTCATCATTGTAACTCCCTGTTCACACAGGATGTGCTGGCTGTCATCATCGTAACTCCCTATTCACACAGGATGTGCTGTCTGTCATCATTGTAACGACCTATTCACCCAGGATGTGCTGTCTGTCATCATCGTAACGACCTAGTCACACAGGATGTGCTGTCTGTCATCATCGTAACGCCCTATTCACACAGGATGTGCTGTCTGTCATCATAGTAACGACCTATTCACACAGGATGTGCTGTCTGTCATCATCGTAACGACCTATTCACACAGGATGTGCTGTCTGTCATCATCGTAACGCCCTATTCACACAGGATGTGCAGTCTGCTAACATCGTAACGACCTATTCACCCAGGATGTGCTGTCTGTCATCATCGTAACGACCTAGTCACACAGGATGTGCTGTCTGACAGTCATTCTGATGATGCAAATGATAAAGATGGTACAAATTTAAAACGGCATGGAGATGATCACTTTGCTAGTTCTGACGTTTATTCCGAGGAACCTAAAGCCTCGACTTCTTTGAGTTCACCGATCATTTTGAAGGCGATGCGAAAGAGAAAACTTAACACGGAATAAGTTCACTATTCTAGATGTTTGAAATTTTGACTCAAACCAATCCTAGCCAGTTATATTATTAATGGATGCGCCACATTTGGCGCTTCTACATTCTCGCGTTGCGGAGAATCCTGCAGAAAAATAAAGGGTCAGATGACCTGTGAGACAGACAGAAATAGTCCATTTTAATGCGAGATCAGTAAATTGCAATTGCGCATGACCGTGTATTCACTGACTGGCGGACACAGGCGATCAGCTGCATATATAACCTTCAAAAATGATTAAATTATCTTTTAGTGATTTGATGAGAAATTGACCAGACACAAATTGACATATATTTGATCAGAAATAAAGTTGCATTGGCTATTATAATCTGATACTTTATTCAACTACGTAATAGGTTGAGTAACAAAATCATATTATTGTGAAGACTATACATCCGGGAGAACATACGGAACTCTGAAATGCCGCTTTTGAGAAAAGCCGTCATGAGCAATCTAGCCAGTATATACGATATCTATGTTTAAGATTCATCTCTCACCTATCTTTCCAATGTTTGGCCAAACACTTATCACATTACCGGAATATCATTACTGGGCCAAACACTTAGCAGATTACCGGAATATCATTACTGGGCCAAACACTTAGCAGATTACCGGAATATCATTACTGGGCCAAGCACTTAGCACATTACCGGAATATCATTACTGGGCCAAGCACTTACTACTTTATTGGAAGATCATTAGTGGACATTTCGTAGCAAGCCCGCCCAGTGCCCAACTCTGGAGCCTATAGAGAACCTGATTTCAAGGCTCCAAAACTGCTACTCATTCAAAACTACATTCTGGATTAACCTAAGTACCAAGCTCCAGTACTAATATAAGTACATATAGCAAATGATCGGCCGGATGAATGGATGGACGAACGAACGAACGAACGAACGAACGAACGAACGAACGAACGAACGAACGAACGAACGAACGAACGAACGAACGAACGAACGAACGAACGAACGAACGAACGAACGAACGAACGAACGAACGAACGAAGATAGAAAGAAAAAAGACGGAAAGAAAGGAAGGCAGAAAGAAATGAAAGCAGGGAGAATGGACGTAATGAATAAAGGGCGAAAGAAAGAAAGACAGAAAGGAAGAAAGAAAGAAAGAAAGAAAGAAAGAAAAACGAAAGAAAGTAAGCAGTAAAGAACGAAGGAAGTAAAGAAGGAAGGAATGAAGGCAGGAAAGAAAGAAAGAAGGAAAGAAAGAAACAAACAAACAAACAAACAAAAGAGTACAGAAAGAAAGAAAAAAAGAAAGAAAGAAAGAAAGAAAGAAGGAAAATAAAGAAAGAAATGGAGAAAGCCTGAAAGAAGGAACGAAAGGAAAAAAGAAGTGAAGAAGTGCTGAAGGAAGGAAGTAAAGAAGGGATGAAGTAAAGTAGGTAGGAAGGAAGGAAAGAAAGAAAGTAAGAAAGAAAAGATCGAACGAACGAAAGAACGAACGAACGAAGGAACTAACGAACGGACGAACAAACGAACGAACGAACGAAAGAAGGAACGAACGAACGAACGAACGAACGAACAAACAAACAATCAAATAAAGGAAGAACGGAAGGAAGAATCAATGGAAGAAAGGAAAATGAAAGCGAGACTGAGAGAACTATAACCTCGAATATGACCAGCAAAGGGTTGATGCAGTGAATGATTGGAATTGGAAGGTAAATTTCTTATCTGCCAGGTAAATGCGTCATAGGATGTGTAATATGCTAAAGTTAGTAGCGCATCCTAACCCCAGAGGATAGATCATACCTATCACTCAAGTATATGACGTCATAATCAATTACGTCACATGTAGGCTGGCATCACAATCAAGATATGTAATGTATGATATATATAGGTCCTTAGTGAACATTGGATAGTCAGTCAAGTGTACGAATTGTATTGCGTTACTAATTTATAAATATTCTGTTAGATATAATATCGGTTAAGCAACTGATTAACAGGTTATAAATGCAGAGGCATCTGTTTATTGTCACGATATTCTTTTGTGTTCCTGATGCGTCCTGATCTACGTGTGTTAGCATCCAGCCGAAGTGTATTCAACAAACCCAATTGAGGAATCCGCTTTCTTAGTCAATCATATAACGTCATAATCAACTACGTTACATGGCATCCTAAACAATTGACCTTTCCAGTGTATCGCTCCACCACCTATCCCTTAACAAATGTATCACCAGGTAACACCACGTACTTGACACGATGAAAGCTTGTCACGTGACTAATCTTATCTAGTATAAAATATTGATCACGGTTCAAACTCCGCAACCTGCAACCGCCTAACAGTCGTGTATATTTTAATTCTCCGTCATGAGTCATCCTCTGATTATCTTAGTTTGTGCGACGATTGGACGCTTATTTAACAAGCCTAAATTGTGTGGTAATAATCAATACTTAATCCGTATCGATCACTAATATGCTGATCTGTTCTCCCGGCTGTGGTTAAGCAGCCATTGACCATTGTGAAATCAATTTGACAGTAAGTCGTCGCAGCTTCTGGCATCAGAAACATAGATCAGAATTCTTTTCACAAATATTTATCCTTTTTCATATATACTAGAGTTCCTGCGTTGAAATCAGATACCTGATATATAATTCAGAATAAGATCACTGCTGTTATCATACAGTTATCTCTCGAATATTACTAATGAACACTTTCACGACGAAACCGACCCAAACCGCCCTCTGCAGTGATCTTCAGGAATGTCCATTTGCTGGCCAAGAGAAGACCATTTTTTAAATTTTACCACTGAAATGACGTGCTCGTAATCGAGTCAGCCATCCCAGCGTTAAATTTTATAAAGTACTCTTCTCTTGGCCTATAAATAAACATTCAATAAGGACATATTTTGATTTTCTTGACTAAATTTAAACAATAAAGGGTTAATTGAATGAGTTGTTAGATCACGTGGTATACACAGATTTAATTGTCGCATTGATCAGCTGATAACTGTTGCTGGGTGTTGCTAAGAGCGTCTGAAATCTACCGGGAGTAGCTGTTCACAGTCAGCTTTATATAAATGGTGTTTACATAGTTTGCCGGGTAGCAGCGATTAAAAAACATTAAGAATCCTGTTTATATTAAGGTTTTATTTCATTCGATTATACGCTATCAGTGGATCGTTACTGCTGAGTAATCGCACTGCTGCGATTTCCAAAAACTGATTTAAAAACGTACTGAGCTTTTCGACCACCAGTATCACAGGTAAGCCTTTGAAGTTCATTAAAACTAATGTGATTGGGAGGTTATGCCGCCACAGCTATTGACCAAATAGAGGCATTCTATCTCTCACCCAAGTATCTGACTCAATTTTTCGTTGCTGGTTTCGAACTGTCATAAGGTGAATTCGCGTGAACAGACAAACATTTCACTCGTTCTGTGTTCAAATTAATTAGCATGCCTTTACCAATAACATCCTGGAAATAAATATAGGCTTAATCCATATTTTAATGGATATATCTGATCTGTCAATCAATTATGTGACATCATAATCAGTTACGTCACATGTATGCTGACTGCACAATAAAAATACCTAATAAATGCCGTATATAGTTCCGTCACTAACATTGAATACTGAATAGCCAGTCAATTGTACGAATTATATGTCTTTGCTATTTAATAAACATTGTGTTGAGTATTTTGAAATTAATATAACTGGATGCTGCTGCTGCTGCTGCAGATTTGTTTTAAAATATTCAGCAGCTTACCTGTATCGTTACCTTTATATTGCGATTCGGGGAATTCGAGGACCAATCGATCCCAACACGGGCGACAAGTCGGTGTGTCTTAGCTAGAAATGGGAGGGGAATAACTAGAAATAGGTCATCTATTCACACTATTAATTAAATTTTAATTTTAATTAAAATGCTATCGACGATTTGCAGAGGGAAGTGTGTTACCAATTTGAGCCTAACAGGCAATTTGCAACAAATTGTTTTCCATTTATGAACTATTTATTTGAATATTTTTTAAATCATTGGTGCTGCTACGCGTGAATCTCAAATATTTACTCCCCTTCCTATTGGGCTATCTTACTACAACTACTGCTGCTCGTATGACCACTGCTACTGCTACTACTGCTACTACTACTACTACTACTACTACTACTACTACTACTACTACTACTACTACTACTACTACTACTACTACTACAACTACTACTACTACTACTACTACTACTACTACTACTACTACAACTACTACTACTACTACTACTACTACTACTACTACTACTACTGCTACAACTACTACTACTACTACTACTACTACTACTACTACTACTACTACTACTACTACTATTGCTGCTAATGCGACTGCTACTGCTACTGCTATCGCTACTGCTACTGACACTACCACTTCCACTGTTATGAAGACGACGCTCAGCACCACCAGCAGCATCACTACTACCGTCGCTGTCGCCGCCGCCGCTACCGCTACCACTACCACGACCACAACCATCATCAACAACAACAACAACAACGACGACGACGACGACGACGATGACGACGACAACAGCAACAACAACATCAACAACATCAACAACATCAACAATATCAACAACATCAACAACAACATCAACAACATCAACAACAACAACATCAACAACATCATCGTCAACAACAACAACAACAACAACAACAACCACCACATCATCAACGACAACAACAACAACAATAACAACAACAACAACAACAACAACAACAACAACAACAACGACGACGACGACGAGCGTGATGAACATTACAACCACAGTGAATCATTACATCGGGCGCCATTATCTTCTAAACCATAGAGCACTGCGTTTGTAAATGTTTGCGGACTTAAACGCAAGTTAGAAAATCCGGAAATGAAAGGCTTTATAAACAACTATGATCTAATCTGCGTAGCTGAAACAAACTTAAATGAGCATGACGTGATAAGCGTTCCAATTTACAAAGTATACCTGAAGAATAGAAGAAATGCCACTAAAAGTTCTGGAGGGTTAGCAGTTTTGGTGAGAGAAAATATAGCAGGTTTTGTAGAAGAAGTCATAACGCCAAGCCCATATGTACAATGGATTACGATATCTGAAAATCTTACTAATCTGCCAAGTAAAATTGAAATCGGAAACATATATATCTCACCAACAAACTCAAGATCCTCAAGTTTGGACGCCTCTGATGAACTAGAACTTCTATCCTTTGAAAATAATACTGAATATATACTATTACTAGGCGACATGAATGCAAAAACCGGACAACTAGACGATAGACTGGAAATGGATCTTGATCTATTAGACAAATTCCACGTCGATATGAGTGGTGTAGTAGCTGCGTCACGCTATGCCCCCTATAGAGAAACTAGACGATCAAATAGGATATTAGCAGACCGAATGCATACGGCAAAAAGCTGATTGACATTTCTAAATCAAATAATCTCCTTATATATAATGGTAGAATAGGAAATGATAAATTATTAGGAAAACTAACTTGCAAGAACAGCTCCACTGTCGATTATGCTATATCGTCATACGGTTTAATTCGCTATATCAATAGCTTCAATATACTCGACCACTCATTGTGCATTAGTAGTATCATATCGATTCCCAAATAAGACCACCAGTAACATATCTCCGATGAAATCTCCGGCATCGGATGGCAAAAATTATAAAATTGACAAAGTACAACCAGCTCGTTGGATACCCGATAAAGCGGACCAATTTACAAAAGACTTTCTTGACAATCCGGCACGTGTTGAATTAAAACGGTTCATAAATACGACAGCCATTAGCCTGAAAAGAGTTAACCAAACTGTAGGAAATATAAATGAACTGTTCCGAACAACGGCTATAAAAACATTTGGAAAAAAACCCCGAAACTGTGTCATACCTAAATTTAAAAGTTCCAAAATACAGCGATCCTGGTACACACCTGACTGTAAAAAGGCGCAAGAAAGGTACCATAGAGCTAGGTATGCAAACCATCTAGTAAAAACAGAAACCTCCAGAAATGATATGATAGAAGCCCGCAAAATTTATAAAAGATACTATGAATATGGCAATACTGAGACACAAGGAAAAACAAAGCATAAGATTATGAATTTAAGTCGTAGGTGGACCGATGGACCAAGTCGTACCTACACAATCGCATAGCTAGGGTGCTGGTGGATGGACAATCTGGACATAATGTATTGCTGAGACAAGGGGTGCCACAAGGCGGAGTATTATCACCAACTCTGTTCATACTCTTCATTAATGACATTGTAGCAGAGCTGCCCAATGGGATCCAAGCAGCCCTCTATGCAGATGACCTCGTACTCTGGTGCACCGAGGAGTACACAACGACTGCCACGTACAGAATGCAGCTCGCCTTGGACAGAATTACAGCTTGGGCCAATCGCTGGTGTATTACCATCAACAAAGAAACATCATCAGCCATGCTATTCTCACTGTCCACCAAATCCAAGGTTGGCAATCTGACACTGGGCGGTACTCCACTCGAATACGAGGACCAGCAGACATACCTGGGAGTCACCTACGACAGAAGATTAACATGGAAGGAGTACATCCAGAATGCAGAGGCAAAGGCCAGAAGAAAGCTAAACATCATGAGGAAGCTGGCAGGAACAAAGTGGGGTGCCAAGGAAAGGATCCTCAAGACCATCTACCTAGGTGCAGTACGACCACACCTTGAGAATGGATCCAGCTCATGGATGACAGCAGCTAAATCTCATCAACAGAACCTCGACAGAGTACAAAACCATGCACTGCGCATCATCACTGGTGGAATGAGATCAACACCAATAGAAAAAATGGAGCAGACAGCAGGCATCCCCCCACTTAGCAAAGGAAGGGAATGCAAAGCACTGATCCAAGCTGCACAGTTCAAATCGTTCAGCAACCACCCGATGAAGATCAGGCAAGCACAGCTGTCATCAGGAAGACTTAAAAGATCAAGTTTTGTGAAAGAGACAAAAGCACTTCAAAGGAAACACCAAGAAATGTTGCCAGCACAAATAGAAGACCCAAACCACACCCTTGATACTCCACCCTGGGAAAACAGACTAGAGAGCATAGCTATTCGCACCACAGTACTTCATCTTACAACCAAAGATGAACACAGTGATGTGAGCAAGAAGGCCCTGACCCTAGCCATACTGGAAGAAATGTACCCTCAGGAGACATGGATAAGGATCTACACAGATGGATCAGCCAAAGATGCAATTAAGAGTGGAGGTGCCGGACTGCACATACAGTATCCAAACGGACAACATGAGTCAGCTGCAATACCGACGGGCAAACACTGCACAAACTACAGAGCTGAAGTCGAAGCACTGGTTCATGCAGCTAATACCATCAGCAGAACAGCAGACCCTATTGCACAGATTGTCTTTTTATCTGATGCCCGCTCCGTCCTTGAGGCTATCACCAAAGGTAAGCTGCCACAACTTGAAGAAGCACTACAAACCATCAAATGCTTTCGGATCGCATTGCAGTGGACCCCCTCACACTGTGAAGTCCAAGGAAATGAGGAAGCAGACAAGATGGCAAAGGTGGGTGCAGAAGAGAAGCAGACAGAATGCATGGTTACCCATACAGAGATGAAGACTATCATCAAGTCACTCTATAGAATACCTCAATCAGAAGATGCCTACCATCATCTCTCGAGACCAGAGCAAGTGACCATTTTTCGTCTCAGAACTGGACACAACAGACTAAACCAACACATGTACAGGCGGTTCCACATTACGACATCGCCCGCTTGTCCTTGTGGAGAAGCAGAACAGACCACAGAGCATATACTTCAATGTTGCAGTACGTATCAGCTGATGAGAGAAGAGATCTGGCCTTTGTCAACCTCTTTTCTTGAAAAGCTGTATGGGCCTGTGGAAGAACTGCAGAAAACCATAGATTTCATCTTGAGAACGGCTCTCCAAGTGTGATACCAGCGATCGAAAAGAAGAAGAAGAAGTCGTAGGGACCCAAAAGCATATTGGAAAATCATCAAGCAAAATGACCCCAAGTCCGACAAATGTCCTGTTAGCATCGATGATATGTTTAAGTACTTTCAAGAAATAAACGAAAAGGAAGCAATACCAGGAATATATATTAGTAGTCAAGACACTCACCCTGAAAACAGCACTTTAAATAGAAAATTCTTAAAGCTATTAGAAATCTAAAAAGCGGTAAGGCCCCAGCGGCCGATGATGTACTAAATGAGTATATTAAAACAACACAGCAGGCGATGGTTCCAATTTACTGCAAACTATTTAATGATGTCTTAGATGGTGGTTATGTACCAGAGATCTGGACAGCGGGTGTGATCATACCCATCTGTAATGATAAAGGGAGTAGAGCTGAACCAAAAAATTATAGACCAATAACGCTCGTTAGCTGTTTAGGAAAGCTGTTTACCTCCGCACTCAACATAAGAATAACTAAATATATTGAAGAGGAAAATATCTTAAAAGAGAATCAGGCTGGTTTTAGACAAGGGTACTCCACATCCGACCACATTTTTAGTCTCCATTCAATAATTAAAATATGTGCACAAACAAAGAAAGTACTGTACTGTGCGTTGATATACCTAACTAAGGCATTTGATACAATCTGGAGGGAGGCCCTGTGGGGGAAATTGTTAGAAAATAAAATAAACAGTAAAATACTAAATGTAATTAAAAATATGTATGAAACCATTAAGTTTAAAATTCTGCTAAATAATATGATGTCTGACACATTAGTGTGTACGACAAGGAGAAAATCTGTCACCAACTCTTTTCAGTCTCTATATAAACGATCTCACCGACTATCTAGACAGCAAAAATTGCACAGGGATAGAAATAAAAAATAACGCCATTTTATCCTTAAAACTGCTGGGTCTACTCTATGCTGATGACGCAACCATTATTGCAGAGAAAAAGCAAGACTTACAAAATATGCTCGACGAGTACTGCCAATACTGTAATCAATGGAACCTAAAAATAAATGCAGAATAAACTAAAATCGTTGTATTTGGCGGCACCATGCGTCTTATAAGATCGCTTAGTTTTAACATGCAAAATACCCAAATAGAAATTATAAATACATATAAATACTTAAGTATATACTTCACCCGAAACGCTAAATTTACAGATGTAATTAAACATCTTAGAGACCAATGTAGAAAGGCTATGTACTGCCTACTTCGGCGCATCACCAATTTAGATCTGACAATAGACTGTAAACTCCAATTGTTCGATGCAACAATATCACCAATAGCAGAATATGGCAGTGAGATATGGGCCTTTGAAAATACCAAAATATTAGAAGGTATCCATTTAGAATTTTTGAAATTTATATTGAAAGCTACAAAAAAAAGCCCACCCCATTATACATGGTATATGGCGAATTGGGAAGATACTCCATGCAGACAAGATTCCAATGTAAAATGTTACGGTTTTGAGCATCACTTGTAATGGGAAATCGTAATAAACTGCCGTATAAGATCTACATGTATATATGTATGAAAAATTTACAATAGATGGAGCACCATACACATGGGTTAAAAGTATAGAGTCAGTGCTTAATGCTACGAGGTTTGGTCACATTTGGATTCAACAACAAATAATAGGAGATAGAAAAACACTATAAAACTGATTAAACGGTGACTTGTTGACCAATATATACACAAGTGGAATGGACTACTAAAAACTCATCTAAAGGTAGGTAATATAAAATATTCAAGGTAGAACTTAATATTGAACCATATCTTTTAAAACTAAATGACGATAACAGGATAGCCCTTACCAAATTCCGAACTTCAAACTACAGACTGCCAATCGAAACCGGAAGCTGGACAAATACCCCCATGGTAGAAAGGAAATGCATATTATGTGATCAGGATGATATTGGTGATGAATTCCACTACATATTTATTTGTAACTACTTCACACTATGCTTATTTTGGGATGCTTATCACGTCAAAACCAGACTTATATTGTATAACCTTCTAAATAATAATAATAATAATAATAATAATAATAATAATAATAATAATAATAATAATAATAGTAATAATAATAATAATAATAATAATAATAATAATAATAATAATAATAATAATAAAAATAAATGAATGGTAACACTGAAAAAAAAAATAACAATAATAATAATAATAATAATAATAATAATAATAATAATAATAATAATAATAATAATAATAATATGCAACATGATAAATGCTTGTCCACCACAATATGATGCAAATATCATGTAATCCGCATACTTGTAAAGGTCTTGGTGCAAATAAATTGAATTGAATTGAATTGAATTGAATTGAATTGAATAAAACCCGCCCATTTCTAGCTAATCTCCACACACTTTTTATGCGATATTGAAATCGATTCTAATTCATTCAACCCCAAATTCCCAGAATACCACATTTAAGGTAACTATACAGGTATGCTAACCAATGTTTTGAAACTAATTTGACTGTCATAGGTGCCAACAGCACCCAGTCAAATTAGTTTCAAAATATGCGACCCATTACCTGTATAGCTTTCTGGAAATGGAGATTCAGCGAGTGCAGGGGTCGATTGATCCCAACAGCGTGGGCGGAGTAGCTAAAACTGGACTCATCAATTGCTTCATTGTGTAGGGAATGAAGCTTTCCAGTTTTAGCTATGCCCCGCCCATCTCTAGCTAAGCTCCACCCATACCTCGCTCGTGTTGGGAGCGAGCGATCTCTGAACTCCCTGACTATTAATTTCCAGAAAACTATACAGGTAAGCTATTGAATATTTTGGAACTAATTTAACTGGGCGAGGCAGCAACAGCGTCCAATCAAATTAGTTTCAAAATATTCAACAGCATGTTTATTAAACAGTAGACACATACAATTCGTACAACGTATCGGACTATTAAGAGTTTAATAAAATGGTTCAAATAGAATCATTTATGACGTAATTATTATGACGTCATCCTACACGCCACTTAGCTGATTATGACGTCATATGACATCAGATGAGAGACGCATACTCTGGAAAGGTTTAGATCCATACATTAACCACTCTGTGAAGCAATACGTGTGCAGATTGAGCCACCATTGCTGTTTGCAATGTCTAAGTGCGTGGTCCCTCGTATAATGTGTGTGTAGATGTGATAAATGTAATTGGTTTAATAAGGTCAAGGTTAGAAAAATCACGTAGCCATCTATCATGTCAGCTCAGGTTCTCCTGCTTTTCAATGTTGTCAGATTAGGTTTCTGGAGAGTTTTTCGTATGGTTTATTTACTAAACGTTGCATCAAGCGTGTTATCGCCTCTCCAGTAAGTCTATGTGTTTTTGTAGGCGTGGGTACCAGAAGGGGATACAGTAGTCTAAGGCATTGTTCTCACTGGAGAGTTAACCTGGAATAACGCCATACTTCAGTATTGCGTCATGCCGGTTAAGTATCTAGTGAGAACACGGTCTAAGTGAGGTCTTATGAGGAATTTGTAAAGCTAGTCCAGTGCGACCATCTCTCCAGATTTATCCGGAAAATGCGGATTTTTAACAGGTCTCCGGATTTCCGGACATGCTATCAAATATCCGCATTTTTTTTCATCCACATCAAAAACTAAATTTTTTAGCACAATTTTGAGCGGTGCCTAGTCATATCTAGTTACCTGCACTGTGCTGAATGATGAATGACACTCGATACTAATCAATAATATTTATCAAATTGTAAATGATTGGTTTTCTATTGGTCATTTGTATTCAACATAACCTAATATTAACATAACATAGCATATTAACATAATCTAAATGCGTATAAAATTATTTCGTTCTTAAATTCTTGTACACATGACGGACACTTGTTCTGCGTGTAATGGCTGAGTGTCATGCCGTGTAATCATTCCTCTCAATTCCGTAAAATCACATGATTACCTATATCTAAGGCAGTGTTCTCATACAGCCACTATTTCGGTAAATACCCGGTACATCGGTTAGCGTTCTCATTGAACTGGCTCTTGTACCGGAATAAATACATCATTTATTTCGAAATTTAATCCCACAAAATCGGCGATATATCGCTATGGCTTCCCTATGCGAACGCAGCCTATTTCGTCAAAATCTGACAGGTAGCGTTAGCGTCAGCATTTTCTCGCGCTGTCTGTCAGGTAGCTCTACGGTCATCGTGTTATCTCGCTGTCCACCAGGTAGCACCACCTTCCAGTCCGGGACCATCTCCCAGCAGTGTGAATGCAAACCAATATATCGGCTATACATTGACCTACATAGTACACGAAATAGTTAAACATGAGTAGACAATGAGAAAGAGGCCTAAGACTGTTGAAACCATCGCCTTGTCTAAACAGGTAGACCACATCGGGAGTGATTTTACATTGTGACATGGAAGATATAAAACAAACATGTGTATTGCCGAATTATTTCTGTATGCAGGAGTTATTACAACAAAGCTAAGGCCGTGTTCTCACTGGAGAGCTGATCGGGAATAACGTCATACCTCAGTATGGCGTTACGCTGGTTAAGTCACTTGTGAGAACACGGCCTTTGATTATTCTTTCAAGTTAAGATCACTAGTATTATTTCGATATGCATATACGCTCAAGCCACGCCCATGCATTGTTACCGATGCCCCGCCGCTTTGTATGTATGTATGATTACTGTATTCTGCGGCTGTAGTAGTAGAAACATCCTACAGCTGCAATCAGTCATCCTTCGCTTTTGCCCACTGTGTCTTGTGCCACCGCTTTGTAACAGGCCAAAATGAGTATTACAGGGATGTATCGTATCCAATGCAAATGCTACCGATCTTCTCAATCCATCTAAGCATCATCTACGTGACATCATATCTATGTGTGGCTTCCACCAGTTAATACAAGAACCAACCCGACCCATTTCAAATACATTACTTGGTCCAATTATTATCAGCTGTGCCAGAATAGTAAAAGAGAGTGGAATACTTGCGCCATTTTGTAGTGATCATACTCCAGTATATTTGGTTTTATCATCCTCCATACATAAACGTAAAACATACACTCGCCATATATGGGACAATGCGAAAGCTGTTTGGGATTTATTCAGGGATCACTTACTAACGCACCCTGGAACAACATCTCCGATGTTAATGGCATCGACATTTGATGTCAGACAATCACTACAAACATTATCGCCGCTGCTAGTATTAGTATCCCAAATAAAACTATAACTATAAACCCAAGCGATAAAGCCTGGATGTCCAGCAAAATAAAGCACGAAATGAGAGTCAGGGAGAAATTGTTCAAGAAATCAAGAAAAACTAATCGAGAGCAAGACGTGGCCAACTTTAAAAAACAGAGAAACCTCATCAATACATTAGTCCGAACAGCGAAAGAAAACTTCAGGAATAAATTAGCTGAAAAAATAAGGCATGGACGCACAGGTTCTAAAGAGTGGTGGAAAATAAGCAAGACGTTCCTATGTGATACTAACTCTAATTTTAGCGAAATGCCACCTCTGAAGCGCGATGACGGCTCATTCTCTTACGACTCTTTAGAAAAGGCAAGCCTCCTTAGCCGGTACTTCTCTAGCATCGCCAATATTGACGATGCTAATGCCAACTTACCTCCTCTATCTATGTATACGGACAATACTCTCCACTCAATTACAATATCAAACACTGACATATCCGATGCACTGTCCAATCTGGACACGTCTAAAGCTGTTGGCCCGGATAAATTAAGTCCAAAACTCTTATTCGAGAGCCAACAAGTATTGGTCCCAATACTAGCGCAGTTCTTTAATTACACACTTTCTAGTGCGCAGTTCCCCACTTCTTGGAAAATCGCTAATGTAACCCCAATATTCAAGAAAGGAGACAAGAGCTTATGTTCAAATTATCGACCAATATCACTGTTGAGTTGTCTTAGTAAAGTTATGGAGAGAACCGTTTTTAAACATATCTATAACTATATTAGACACGATATCACTCTATATCAGTCTGGCTTTCTTCCATCACATTCTACAGTAAATCAACTGCTTGATATCTACACGGATATTACTCAAGTCCTTGACGATCAAAAGGAAATAATCTTTCTATTCTTCGATATATCTAAAGCCTTTGATCGAGTATGGCATCGCGGCCTCCTACAGAAGCTTAGGAATTTTGGTATCTGTGGAAATCCACTTACATGGTTCGACAATTATCTTGGAAACCGATAGCAGCGAGTAGTTATAAACGGCAATGAGTCCACCCTACTTCGTGTACATGCTGGAGTGCCACAAGGCTCTGTGCTTGGTCCTTTGTTATTCTTAGTTTTTATTAATGATATGCCCAGCGATATAATTCACAATATTAGACTTTTTGCTGATGACACGTGCCTATATGTAATGCCAGATGATCTAAAAAAAACACACTGCCACACTCGATTACGATCTACTGACCATGACGCATTGGGCAAACATGTGGCTCGTCGAGTTTAATGCCTCGAAAACTACATCTCTATTTTTTTTCCCTGCGCACCGAGCCCACATCCTTTTCAATCAACTTCAAAGATTCTGAAATTCTACCGTCAACTGATCATAAGCACCTTGGCATTACCTTTAATAACAAGCGGAATTGGCTTAACGATGTGAGTAATCTCATAGCAAACGCTCAACACAAACTCTCCTTACTTAAAGGTCTAAAATATATTCTAGACCGTAAGTGTCTCGAGATCATGTACAAAACATTTATTAGACCATCTTTAGAATATGCAGATGTTGTGTGGGATAATATTCCACAATATCTTGTAATTCGGCTAGAGGATATCCAAAAAGATGCTCTCAGAACGGTATGTGGAATGACACGTAGTGCGAGCACTGAAGACCTGTACTTAGAAACAGGCATCGAAACCTTGTCAAGCAGACATGAATTTCATAGATTATCTATGGTATTTAAAATTATTAAGGGATGACCTGTGAGGTTCTGGTCAACCATCTTCCCACACTATCCCAAGCACGAAATCCTTACAATATCCGTCGTCCAAATTTCTTCACTCCATTCCGCTGCCGTACTGAGCTCTTCTATGGATCCTTTTTCCCGGCAACCATCCGCGCCTGGAATATGCTTCCTGTGCCGGTGAGAGATTCTGTCACTCTTCTAGAATATAAAAGCAAACTCAAGGCTATGTCACCTATACGACAACCCCCTGAGTGGTATTACGTAGGCCCGAGGTTTGCCAACATAATGCTATGCAGGCTCCGAAATGGTGGTAGTTCTTTAAAGCGATATCTATTTGACAACTTTCTGTCAGAATCTGCCAGTTGTTCTTGTGGGCACAATGATGACACTACAAACCACTACATCTTACATTGTGCCCTTTTTAATGAGTAAAGAGTCGTTTTCCAAAGTCAGCTTGCCTTGAACGATATTTCTCTTGCTAATCTTACAGTCAACCAGCTTCTATACGGGACTTACATTGCCAACTTGGAAATGAACAAACTGATCTGTAATACGGTATGTCAATACATAATTAACACCAACCGCTTTCAGTAGCTTCCCGTTCGCGAACTTATAGTTTAAGGGGTAAATGGACAGCAGCCCAACACGTACAGGTCGGGGCGAAGGCGGCACCTAGAGCTCATCTCTGCTATTATTCCATTTGATCTTATTCCTCGCTCTCTCTCTATCTCTCACTCTCTCGCCCCCCCCCCCCCCCTTTCCTTCCCCCCCCCTCTCTCTCTCTCTCTCTCTCTATCTCGGTCTTTCTTCCTACGCTCCCCCACCTCACACTCAACATCCACACACTTATGCACACTAATAGACTACAATTAATTAAACTATTATGATTTGCCGCCATTTCGTTGTAAATAAGTTTTGAATAATCTGTATGTGTATGGGAGACACGGGCATAAGACTCTAAGTCTTATCGTGCTTCCATCTGAACAAAATAAATCACGTTTAAACCAAATGCTACCGCTCGCATGTCGTCAGAGTATTTTTAATGAGGCTAACTGATTGAAAGTTGTTGCTGTCCTTGGAAGCAACAGACCTCACCAAACAGTTAAAAAATAATCGCAGATTATTTACGAGGTTACCAAAGGTATATATCTAGCTGTTTGACAGGCGATGAATAAACAAACGATAAATCTGAAGATTGACTTATTCATTAATCAATTACTCTACTAAACACATACATTAGAGTTAATCGGATGTAAATGGAACACATATTATTGGTAGTCAGTAAGCGTCTCGATTTTAACAATTATTCCTGACGTAATCAGAGATGAAAGTTATATAAGCCTAGCTTATTGATGATGCTGATAAAGAACTTAAAAGTTGTGAGCGTGCAATTTGAATCACACGTTCATGAAAACACATGTATACTTGCTACCCATTTTTCGAAAAAAACATTACATACAATAATTGTATCGACACATCCTTGATACCCACCCCATCGAACCGATATACGGTTTGAACAGGTTTGAAAATGCGCAATGTCGGAAAAGCGCAAATCACGTGCTCGCGCGCTCGTCCAAACTTATTTTCTGGACAAAAATCATGGCAAGCTGGTCGCCCTGGCTGGAGAATAACAGTGATGGATTGATATTTTATTGCGTGATATATCAGGCCTAGGGCTTGGTTTGCTTTTCTTCATGCTGTTCCACATCGTCTTGACACTGCCATTGGGTGCTGAATCGTTATTCACAAATCTTTGCCTTCATTACTTTGTATTAGAGCGTTGTTTCACATTGCATAGCTATAGCACACACTGTTGTATCCTAAACGTAAGACACTGAATTTATCCAAGCTAACGAGCATCTGCCAATATAGAGGCTACCTAAATATTCTGTTGAAAACCGCTTGTAGTTTAACCCCTCTTGTGTCACGTTGCCTCTTTAATGGTCAAACTGACCAAAACACTACTTTGCAGTGGTCTTCAGACATGGTTGTTTGAAAAGCCTAGTGAAGAGTATTCTTGAATATTTACCAATAGAATGACTGGCTCGGTAACCGAGCCAGTCATTCTAGTGGTAAATTTTCAAAAATATTCTTCCCTCGCCCTGCAGCTAGATACTGGCTAAGTAAAGACTTTAATCTTCTTTACCATTACCCCTTTAATGGCCAATTAGACGAAAAACAATTCAGTGATAAATTTACAAAAATAGTCTTCTAAAATTAAAATATCTTGAAAAATATTGGCCATCAAAATGTTTAATTGATATATCAAGTAGTATTTTGAGCGCTTTGAGGCGCTGTCGACACAAGGAGTTAAATCGAATCAATAGAGCTTGTAGTTTAAACACACCTTATTTGTTCTGATTTAGTATCATCGTCAAATTTACCAATTTGCTTTATAATATTCCCGTCTATGTCGTTTATATAAATCACAAATAAAACTGGCCCAAGAACGGATCTCATTGACACTCCACTTTTTATGTTTCTCCAATCTGATTGGTGTCTCCACTCTGATTGGTGTCTCCACTCTGATTGGTGTCTCCACTCTGATTGGTGTCTCCACTCTGATTGGTGTCTCCACTCTGATTGGTGTTTCCACTATGATTGGTGTCTACACTCTGATTGGTGTCTCCACTCTGATTGGTGTCTCAAATCTGATTGGTGTCTCCACTCTGATTAGTGTCTCCGCTATGATTGGTGTCTCCACTATGATTGGTGTCTCCACTATGATTGGTGTCTCCACTATAATTGGAATCTCCACTATGATTGTGTCTCCAATCTTATTGATGTCTCCACTATGTTTGGTGTTTCCACTCTGATTGGTGTTGGATCATAGAATTTGGTGTACTTTGCTTTAATTCTAACAACACTAATACAATTTTATTTGACAATTTTCGAACAGCTCTGTTTTCAAACCCCAATATTTCTGATGCATACAGTAATACAGGTCGAATCATTGAGTCAAACAGTATACATTGTAGGTCAATGGGGATACCACACTGATTAATTTTTTGTATTAGCGCAAACATAGCTTTAATTCGCTGTCTTAGATTGCGCTTCCTGCATGCAAAGCATTTTCCGTCATCCGTAAATAACACAGAGAAAAAGGTATTCGTCTACTATTCCTATCTGATGTGGTCCTAATTGAAAACGTGGCTGGTGTTTCTTCTTATGTTTTGAAAAATATATTATTTTGGTTTTGTTGCGATTCACCTTTAGTTTATTATTTTGCCCATAGAATGGGATGGATGTAGTTAACGCTTTCTGTAAGGATTTCGCTGAATCAGCATTAAGAAAGGCGTCGTCTGCATAGGGCAATGCTAATAAGTATAAATAATTGTGAAGATCATCAGCCAATTGGCTTAACGATGTAAGTCCTGGGTTTCCACGTTCATTTAAATAAGTTCCAAGGCCATTGATAAAAAGAAAGAATTTTGGTTTATAACGTACTTGTTCAACGTGTGCAACGATTTCATTTCGGCGTACTGTTTCCAAGAATTTCCCTAAACATGAGCTGAGGCTGATCGGCCTGTAGTTATATGCTTGGTCCTTCCCCCACCCCCACCCCACCCTACCACCCCTTTTGTAAAGATCGGTGTGATGTTTGCTAGTCTCGCAATCTATTGCCAATATACAGATTTAACCGATTTGATCAAGATCCGGCGGCCATATAGCTTCGCAATACAATTACCTTGAAATTTAGATTCTCGGAATTAAGCCTAAAATTGATCCAAAAGCTCGAACAACGTCGGCTAATCTTCGCTAGAATTGGGCCGAGCAAAGGTGTGATAAAGAAACATGACGAGCAAGCTCACGCGCGTAGTGATCGCCTACCAACAGCCGCGCTGACAATGTCATTAGCTATTTAACAAAAGGATGTACCAGTATGGTACTATTCTACATTGTTCTTGTCATTGTGACATTGTCATGCCATGGCAACGCTGATAATTACATGCCAAGATAATAATACTGATATCAATTTTTGTACACCCAGGCCACAATGTGCACATTTGGGGAACCGTAAACATATATTTACAAGGCCAATATCAAGGACGAGGCCGCTTAGGCTGACGATGGTATGAACGCTAAATTTAAGCCCTTGTTATAACAAGGTATTAATAATGAAATTGTCTTTTCTTGTTCCAGAAAATAATGCTGCCAGCAAGGAGCACTATGGAAATTGCGTTTATTCTACAGAGTTTGGTGGTTATTGCCGCAACCACGTCGATCACAGGCGTGGCTTCAACAACACTCGTGCCTCCATCCAGCATGTCTTTCTCACCCGTCGTGACATCATCCAACATAGCTCCAACATCGCTCGTGTATTCATCCAGCATGGCACCAACAACACTCGTGTCTTCATCCAGCATAGCTCCAACAACACTCGTGCCTTCATCCAGCATAGCTCCAACAACACTCGTGCCTTCATCAAGCATGGCTCCAACATCAATCGTGCCTTCATCCAGCATTGCTCCAACATCTCTCGTGCCTTCATCCAGCATGGCTCCAACAACTCTTGTGCCTTCATCCAGCATGGCTCCAACATCACTCGTGCCTTTATCCAGCAGAGCGCCAACAACTCTTGTGCCATCATCCAGCATGGCTCCAACATCACTCGTGCCTTCATACAGCATGGCTCCAACATCGCCCGTGCCATCATCCAGCATGGCACCAACAACTCTTGTGCCTTCTTCCAGCATGGCTCCAACAACTCTTGTGCCTTCATCCAGCATGGCTCCAACATCACTCGTGCCATCATCCAGCATGGCACCAACAACTCTGGTGACTTCATCCAGCATGGCACCAACAACTCTGGTGCCTTCATCCAGCATGGCTCCAACAACTTTTGTGCCGTCATCCAGCATGGCTCCAACATCACCCGTGCCTTCATCCAGCATGGCTCCAACATCACTCGTGCCATCATCCAGCATGGCACCAACAACTCTTGTGCCTTCATCCAGCATGGCTCCAACATCACTCGTGCCATCATCCAGCATGGCACCAACAACTCTGGTGCCTTCATCCAGCATGGCACCAACATCACTCGTGCCTTCATCCAGCCTGACTCCAACAACCCTTATACCTTCATCCAGCGTGGCTCCAACATCTCTCGTGCCTTCATCCAGCGTGACACAAACATCACTCGTGCCTTCATCCAGCATGGCACCAACATCACTTATGACTTCATCCAGCATGGCACCAACATCATTCATGCCTTCATCCAGCATGGCAGCAACATCATTTGTGCCTTCATCCAGCATAGCTCCAACATCCCTCGTGCCCTCATCCAGCACGACTCCGACATCAGTCGTGCCATCATCCAGCATGGTTCCAACAACTCTAGTGCCTTCATCCAGCATGGCTCCAACATCTCTCGTGCCTTCATCCAGCATGACACCGACAACACTCGTGCCTACATCCAGCATGGCACCAACATCACTAGTGCCTTCATCCAGCATGGCACCAACATCGCTAGTGCCTTCATCCAGCTTGGCTCCAACATCACTCGTGCCTTCATCCAGCATGGTTCCAACAACTCTAGTGCCTTCATCCAGCATGGCTCCAACATCTCGCGTGCCTTCATCCAGCATGACACCGACAACACTCGTGGCTACATCCAGCATGGCACCAACATCACTCGTGCCTTCATCCAGCATGGCACCAACATCACTCGTGCCTTCATCCAGCATAGCTCCAACATCCCTCGTGCCCTCATCCAGCATGGTTCCAACAACTCTAGTGCCTTCATCCAGCATGGCTCCAACATCTCTCGTGCCTTCATCCAGCATGACACCGACAAAACTCGTGCCTACATCCAGCATGGCACCAACATCACTAGTGCCTTCATCCAGCAAGGCACCAACATCGCTAGTGCCTTCATCCAGCATAGCTCCAACATCACTCGTGCCTTCATCCAGCATGGCTTCAACAACTCTCGTACCTTCATCCAGCGTGGCGCCAACATCTATCATGCCTTCATCCAGCATGACACCAACATCACTCGTGCCTTCATCCAGCATGGCACCAACATCACTCGTGCCTTCATCCAACATGACACCAACATCACTCGTGCCTTCATCCAGCATGGCACCAACATCACTCGTGCCTTCATCAAGCATGGCACCAACAACTCTCGTGCCTTCATCCAGCATGGCTACAACATCACCAGTGCCTTCATCCAGCATGACACCAACATCACTCGTGCCTTCATCCAGCATGGCACCAACATCACTAGTGCCTTCATCCAGCATGGCTCCAACATCACTCGTGGCTTCATCCAGCATAGCGCCAACAACTCTTGTGCCATCATCCAGCATGACTCCAACATCATTCGTGCCTTCATGCAGCATGACACCAACATCACTCGTGCCTTCATCCAGCATGACTCCAACATCATTCGTGCCTTCATCTAGCATGGCACAAACATCATTCGTGCCTTCATCTAGCATGGCACCAACATCACTCGTGCCTTCATCCAGCCTGGCACCAACAACTCTCGTGCCTTCATCCAGCATGGCTACAACATCACTCGTGCCTTCATCCAGCATGGCACCAACATCACCAGTGCCTTCATGCATGACACCAACATCACTCGTGCCTTCATCCAGCATGGCACCAACATCACTAGTGCCTTCATCCAGCATGGCTCCAACATCACTCGTGCCTACATCCAGCATAGCGCCAACTACTCTTGTGCCATCATCCAGCATGACACCAACATCACTCGTGCCTTCATCCAGAATGACTCCAACATCATTCGTGCCTTCATTCGGCATGGCACCAACATCATTCGTGCCTTCATCCAGCATGGCACCAACATCACTCGTGCCTTCATCCAGCATGGCACCAACATCACTCGTACCTTCATCCAGCATGACACCAACATCACTCGTGCCTTCATCCAGCATGGCACCAACATCACTCGTACCTTCATCCAGCATGGAACCAACATCTCTCGTGCCTTCATCTAGCATGACACCAACATCACTCGTACCTTCATCCAGCATGGCACCAACATCACTTGTGCCTTCATCTAGCATGGCACCAACATCATTCGTGCCTTCATCCAGCATGGCACCAACAACTCTCGTGCCTTCATCCAGCATGGCTACAACATCACTCGTGCCTTCTTCCAGCATGGCACCAACATCACCAGTGCCTTCATCCAGCATGACACCAACATCACTCGTGCCTTCATCCAGCATGGCACCAACATCACTAGTGCCTTCATCCAGCATGGCTTCAACATCACTGGTGCCTTCATCCAGCATAGCGCCAACAACTCTTGTGCCATCATCCAGCATGACTCCAACGTCATTCGTGCCTTCATCCAGCATGACACCAACATCACTCGTGCCTTCATCCAGAATGACTCCAACATCATTCGTGCCTTCATCCAGCATGGCACCAACATCATTCGTGCCTTCATCCAGCATGGCACCAACATCACTCGTGCCTTCATCCAGCATGACCCCAACATCACTCGTACCTTCATCCAGCATGGCACCAACATCACTCGTGCCTTCATCCAGCATGGCACCAACATCACTCGTACCTTCATCCAGCATGGAACCAACATCACTCGTGCCTTCATCCAGCATTACACCAACATCACTCGTACCTTCATCCAGCATGGCACCAACATCACTTGTGCCTTCATCCAGCATGACACCAACATCACTCGTGCCTTCATCCAGCATGGCACCAACATCACTAGTGCCTTCATCCAGCATGACACCAACATCACTCGTGACTTCATCCAGCATGGCACCAACATCACTAGTGCCTTCATCCAGCATGACACCAACATCACTCGTGCCTTCATCCAGCATGACTCCAACATCATTCGTGCCTTCATCCAGCATGGCACCAACATCACTCGTGCCTTCATCCAGCATGACTCCAACATCATTCGTGCCTTCATCTAGCATGGCACCAACATCATTCGTGCCTTCATCTAGCATGGCACCAACATCATTCGTGCCTTCATCCAGCATGGCACCAACATCACTCGTACCTTCATCCAGCATGGCCCCAACATCATGCGTGCCTTCATCCAGCATGACACCAACATCACGCGTGCCTTCATCCAGCATGACCCCAACATCACTCGTACCTTCATCCAGCATGGAACCAACATCACTCGTGCCTTCATCCAGCATGGCACCAACATCACTCGTGCCTTCATCCAGCATGACACCAACATCACTCGTGCCTTCATCCAGCATGACTCCAACATCATTCGTGCCTTCATCCAGCATGGCACCAACATCACTCGTGCCTTCATCCAGCATGACTCCAACATCATTCGTGCCTTCATCTAGCATGGCACCAACATCATTCGTGCCTTCATCTAGCATGGCACCAACATCATTCGTGCCTTCATCCAGCATGGCACCAACATCACTCGTACCTTCATCCAGCATGGCCCCAACATCATGCGTGCCTTCATCCAGCATGACACCAACATCACGCGTGCCTTCATCCAGCATGACCCCAACATCACTCGTACCTTCATCCAGCATGGAACCAACATCACTCGTGCCTTCATCCAGCATGGCACCAACATCACTCGTGCCTTCATCCAGCATGACACCAACATCACTCGTACCTTCATCCAGCATGACACCAACAACTCTCGTGCCTACATCCAGCATGACATCCACATCAGTCGTGCCTTCATCCAGCATGACACCGACAACACTCGTGTCTACATCCAGTATGACCCCAACATCCCTCGTGCCTTCATCCAGCATGGCACCAACATCACTAGTGCCCCCATCCAGCATGACACCGACAACACTCGTGCCTTCTTCCAGCATGGCTCCATCATCCCGCCTGCCCTCATCCAGCATGACCCCGACAACACTCGTGCCTTCTTCCAGCATGGCGCCAACAACACCCATGCCTACATCCAGCGTAGCACCAAGCTCACGTGTGCCTTCATCAAGCACCGCTTCTGCAATAACACCGACGATCATGCCGCCTGTAAAAGGTATGCCATCACATAGATAGACGGCCCAGCGAACCGTTGCAATAGAAGAATCCAATATGTCAGTCAAAGATATGACGTCATAATGAAATTACGTCACATGTAGTTTGGCGTCACAATCAATTACGTAATTAATGGCGTATGTATGTCCCTCATAAACGCGTATTAGTCCGTCAAGTTGTACGACTTGTATGTTTTTTACTATTTAATAGCATTCTGTTGAATATTTTGAAACTAACTTGTCTGTGTGCAACCCTGTGAAATTAGTTTCAAAATATTCATCAACTTAACCGTATAGTTTTCTGGAAATCGAGATTCAAGATGTTCAAGGTTCGATCGATCCCAATACGGGCAAGGCTTGGGCGGAGATTAGCTAGAGATGGGCGGGGCATAGCTAAAACTGGATTCACCCATTGTTTATTAATTTGCTGTCTTTTTCTGTTAGATAAGCTTAACCCCTCGTGTGTCAACTTAACCCTTTAATGCCAAGTTTGCGAGCAACAATCTCTGCAGTGATCTTGAGAAATGTCCATTTGCACGCTAAGAAAAGAATTTTTTTGAAAATTTACCACTGTAATGACTGGCTCGGTAACCGAGCCAGTCATTTCAGTGGTTAATTTTCCAAAATACTTTTCTTAATCTGCAATTTGACACTGGTTAAGCAGAACTTTGAATTTTCTTGACTATTACACTTTTGATGAATTTCCATTTGGAGGATAACAGAAATCAATTTTTTTTTAATTTTCGCTATAAATTTATAAAAATAATCTTTTTGGCTGCAAAAACCAAAATTTCCTTAAAAGGTGTTGGCAATTACATGGTTAATTGAAATAAATAGTATTCTGAGCGCTTTAGTGAGCCATTGCCACAAGAGGGGTTAATATTTTTGCATAAAAAAACACTTTATTTGATGTATTCATCCGCCACGTATCCTGTATCGTAGTACCATCGCTGTTCATTTCCTGTGTTCTGGCACTTTAAATTATGCAATAATAGTAAATCCTATATAAAGAAATCATTCTGGAACCCATATGTATCTGCGGCTATGCTCTAAGAACTTTACACAGAATACGTATAATAAATACGAAAACACCTGATACCGCTTTAAGAATACGTGTTTCATAAACAAAGATTTACAAACGTCGTTTATGGCGGTAGTGCAGCAAACAGAAACTCAAGCCTCTGAAGTCATAATCAAGCACGTCACATGTTAGCTGACGTCACACTCAAAATGACGAACACAAGATCCGTCAGGAAAATCGAAAACTCCCTTAGCGAAGATATCCTAAGTGTCGGGTTTTGATCATTTTACAAATTGTTGAATATTTTGAAGCACATTGTACTAGGAGCTATAGTTGCCATTCCCAAAGACAAATTAATTTTGAAAATATTCAGCATTTTACCTGTATAGTTATCTTGAAATTTAGATTATGGCATTTCAGGTTTCAAATTTCAAACCGATTCCAATACAGACAAGGATTACGGGGCTTAGCTAGAAAGGAGCGTGACATTGCTTAAATGGAACCCTACGAAATACTCTTCACTTGGCCTGCAAGTAGGCATTCGATAAGCAAATATTTTAATTTTTTGACAAAATTTAGTCACTAAAGGGTTAAGGTGTTCCTGGTCAAGATAGTCTAAAATGTTTGCTTAGCCAGTGGTCATAGATCAAGAGACGTCTATTTTTCAAATCTTACTATTGAAATGACTGGCTAGCAGTTATTCCAGTGGTATATCTTATTTTAAAAATAATCTTCTCTTAGCCTGCAAGCGGCCATTCCTCAAGCCCTCTGCAGAGGCCGGTTTTGGCCGGTTTTGGCCGGTTTCGTCATTAAAGGGCTAACTTAATTTAATTTATATTTAGTTAATTTTTACGTCTTGTCCAACATGCATATGTATATGTTACCAATCCGCCAAGTGTTTATATGATGTGCACTCAAGTGATAACAACCGCCAAGTGTTTATATGATGTGCACGCAAGTGATAACAACCGCCAAGTGTTTATATGATGTGCACGCAAGTGATAACAACCGCCAAGTGTTTATATGATGTGCATTCAAGTGATAACAACCGACAAGTGTGTATATGATGTGCACTCAAGTGATAACAGCCGGTGGTGCTCTATAAATACCTTACCCTGATAATGCGGCTTACCGGGCCGATGATAGGCCGATAGCGGGTATCGGCCCAGCATCGGCCTAGTAAGCTGCGTTATCTTGGTAGCTTAGTATTATCGGTTCCAATTATCATTTTACATACGTTTGCAGCATCAATGCTAATGCACGATGCGTGAATAGATATAAACACTGAATGAATCACATTAGGGGTTGAGTTAGCGTTGTTAGCTCTACACCTAGCATCTTCATTAGTACTTAGACCTCTGCACGTGCACGTGCGTTAATTCTGAAAACGTGTTTGTTGAAGACTGTTGCTGCTCCAGAAAACGGGTACAAGTAAGTCTCTCATTCAACGCATTCCATAAAATCGTTGATAATCGTTGTTATTATGATGACCAGTGTTACTACGTCTTGGATATTTTCTTCATTTCAGCGGAATATAAATTGCCCATGGAGATTCAGATCGAGGCTGTGTTTAATAATAGCCAGGAATACATGTATAAGAAAGAATTTGAAAGAAAGGTGAGAGTTTGGTTTCATGAGTGACTGATATCTTTGCCTACGTGTGCACAAGCCACCACGTGATTTTACGCTTTCAATGACATCTAACATTTGTTAACCCTCTCGTGACCACGTTTTTCCATGTAAATGTTCCCTGGGGACAAAGTCTTTTCCCATAATTTTAGTAAATTTGACATATTTCAATAGAATAAATAGTTACCTTCAAATGCCTATTTACACCTAAAAACAACCTGTTCACTCATGATTACACCGGCCGTAGACGGCCCATGCATTAGTAATAGGACCTCTGGTAACGCTATACACTATGCCATTGGTGTGATGTGGGTGGGGGTCACTGGAATTCTGCACAATTGGACCAGATGTCTAAAAATAGCATCTATGTATATATTGATGACGGAAATCAGGCCCGTTATTGTGGCCGCCTAACAACTAAAGGGAGACAAAATGTCACAAACTCAAGCCAGGCATCTACTACCACTGCCCTTGCTGCTGCTGCTGCTGCTACTACTACTACTACTACTACTACTACTACTACTACTACTACTACTACTACTACTACTACTACTACTACTACTACTAATACTACCACTACTACTACTACTACTACTACTACTACTACTACTACTACTACTACTACTACTACTACTACTACTACTACTACTACTACAGGAGAGATCTCAGAAACGTGAAGGTAAAAAAATATCTGGAATGTACACCATCAATTCCAGTCAATTCGTGTGGTTGTGAGTCGGGTGGTTGAAAGCTGGCCCGGTGACTACTAAATAATAATAATATCACTAATAAATAATAATAATAATAATAATAACAATAATAATAATAATAATAATAATACTTTTTATTTTAGCTAACAAATGTTTTCAAGAAGATTCCGGGATTTGTGAAAGTGCTTGTCAATGATGTCAGGTAAATACAAAATCCCTATTTTATTTAAAGGAAGACTAAGTCAAAACCAAATGCCTAGAAAACTTTAGCATGCTTAGATCTACGAATTGTAGTGTATGGTATTATTCATCCCTTAGGTAATATGTTATACATTGGTGAAAACTGTAAAAATAATATGCTCGAGCCATGTTTAAACTGTGTAAGCCCGCCTTTACAAATGTTATTATGCTGTTGAAGGGCTTGCGGATATAACGCTAAAGAGAATTTCACTGTATTAGATATAAGATTAGGTATTTAGATAATTGTATAACATACTAATTTAATTGTCAATATATATATAACGTATAAATGTACACTCAAGAACCTATGGCGTATTGTGAAATAAATCAATCATACCTGTATTAGATAACTGAAAGTGAAGGTGAGATACAGAACATGTATACGCCATAACACACTTACAGAAGCATCTGTATATCTGAGGACTTTGTAGCAAAGCGAAGGCGGCTAATGCTGATACCAACACAGTTTGAACAGCATGGCTTAGTATACCATCTGTCGATCAGTCTGCCTCATACATGCTCAGAATGGACCATTCCAGTTTTTACTAAGCCCCACATACCTCTACCTAAGCTCCACACACAGCTCGCTCGTGTTGAGACCGATCGATCCCTGAACTCCCTGACCATCAATTTCCAGAAACTATACAGGTGAGCTGTTGAATGTTTTGAAACCAATTTGACTGTGTACTGTTGATGCTTATGGCAGCAACGGCGCCCAATGAAGTTAGTTTCAAAATATGCAACAGCATGATTATTAACTAGCAAGGACATCCAATTCTTTCAACCTAACGGGTCATTCAAGACGTAATTAATTATGACGCATGCCTACACGTCACGTAGTTGATTATGACATCATATGTTTGACTGAGAAATGGGAGTCATCCATTTATTTAATTATACCAAATTCTGGATTTTCTATTTATAGCATAAAAATCTGTTTTATAGCTATTCCAAAAAGGTCCTCTTATGATTACGTCAAAAAAGCACAGTTTAAAAATTACTGCCATTTATTCTCTATGAGGAACAGCTTGTGCACGGCAACGCAAATCTCTTAAAAATCACTGGATGGATCCGCATTAAAATTGATACTGTATCAATTATTACTGAAATGGTACAGATAGGTGTCACGTGTGTCATAAGTAAATCTGTTCTAATATGGATATTAGACAATACAATTGACGGGGGTGTTCATTTCCGCCAAGAACTAAAACTGGTAACTTTGAGGCCATTTTGAGCTGACCAATATAGTGAGCTTGACATTACGGGGTGACATTGGGTATCTTCTGATTTTTCCATTGATCTTGTCTAATCAAGGTGAGCTCATTCCTGCCAAACGCGAAAACTGGAAAATTTGATCAGAAGCGGTAATTTCGATAGTATGGGGCAACATTGACACGCTAGCCTGCTTGTTTGGGATCTCAATTGCAACATACGTCTCAGTTCAAACATGTACTTCCAATATGTGCCCTTGATATATATTAAAAGCGACCGAGCGGTACCCGTTATGGCCATGCGCACCCCAGCATGATCAAGGCCACCTACTGGAAGAACTTGTTTTAACTGAGACGTATGTTGCGCATAGAACCTCTCAAGCTAAGGAGAAGTCATTTCTTGCACACAAAAAACACTAAAAAATGGTAACATTCACTGCTACGGAGTGTCGTTGATCTTTGACCTGTGACCCACAAGACCAACATATATCTTGGGGACCCCGATGATAACTAACTTCCAATCCAGGTATGGTGGTTATCCGGTAAGAGCTATAGACATTGTCTCAGCTCGAATATTAAAACTCCAAATTCCTATGGTATCTCTAAAGCCATTGGGCATGCCCCATACACAAAGATAACAGCGATAAGGTCCTGATGCGTGCTACAAGCTAACGCGATCTGGAGTTGATTGCTTTATAATCTGTAGGAGGAGATGCACGCTAATAATGTTGTCATGATAAAAAAGAACACATGCTTTTTGAGACACACGTCTCAACGGACTCGGACATTGCCATCAAGTCAAACCTGGGGCACATTTGTATGATCCGTATCGTAAGCTCAGGTGTGAAGTGTGCGTTACTTGGGGCACATTTGTATGATCCGTATCGTAAGCTCAGGTGTGAAGTGTGCGTTACTTGGGGCACATTGTATGATCCCTATCGTAAGCTAAGGTGTGAGGTGTACGTTACTTGGGGCACATTTGTATGATCCGTATCGTAACCTCAGGTGTGAGGTGTACGTTACTTGGGGCACATTGTATGGTCCGTTTCATAAGCTCAGGTGTGAGGTGTACATTACTCGGGGCACATTTGTATGATCCGTATCGTAAGCTAAAGTGTGAGGTGTACGTTATTTGGGGCACATTTGTATGATCCGTATCATAACCTCAGGTGTGAGGTGTACGTTACTTGGGGCACATTGTATGGCCTGTTTCGTAAGCTCATGTGTGACGTGTCCATTACTTGGGGCACATTTGTATGATCCGTATCGTAAGCTAAAGTGTGAGGTGTACGTTACTTGGGGCACATTTGTATGATCCATAACGTAACCTCAGGTGTGAGGTTACGTTACTTGGGGCGCATTGTGTGATCCGTATTATAAGCTCAGGTGTGAGGTGTACATTACTTGGGGCACATTGTATGATACGTTTCATAAGCTCAGGTGTGAGGTGTACACTACTTGGGGCACATTTGTATGATCCGTATCGTAAGCTAAAGTGTGAGGTGTACGTTACTTGGGGCACATTTGTATGATCCGTATCATAACCTCAGGTGTGAGGTGTACGTTACTCGGGGCACATTGTATGGCCTGTTTCGTAAGCTCATGTTACTTTGGCATATTGTTTGATCCGTATCGTAAGTTCAGGTGTGAGGTGTACGTTACTTTGAGCACATTTGCATGATCCGTATTATAAGCTCAGGTGTGAGGTGTACATTACTTGTGGCACATTGTATGATCCGTATCGTAAGCTCAGGTGTGAGGTGTACATTACTCGGGGCACATTTGTATGATCCGTATCGTAAGCTAAGGTGGGAGATGTACGTTACTTGGGGC
Source organism: Chaetoderma sp. LZ-2023a (assembly GCA_034401795.1). NCBI lineage: Eukaryota > Metazoa > Mollusca > Caudofoveata > Chaetodermatida > Chaetodermatidae > Chaetoderma > Chaetoderma sp. LZ-2023a. Next base: position 14,299,280 of record CM067368.1, read on the forward strand.
ACATATGTATGATCCATATCGTAGCCTCAGGTGTGAGGTTACGTTACTTGTGGCACATTGTATGATCCATATCGTAAGCTGAGGTGTAAGATGTACATTACTTGGGGCACATTGTTTGATCCGGATTGTAAGTTCAGGTGTGAGGTGTACGTTACTTGGCACACATTGTATGATCCGTATCGTAAGCTCAGGTGTGAGGTGTATGTTACTTGGGGCACATTGTATGATCCATATCGTAAGTCCAGGTGTGAGGTGTACGTTACTTGGGGAACATTTGTACTATCCATATTGTAAGCTCAGGTGTGAGGTGTACGTCACTCGGGCACATTTGTATGATCCGTATCGTAGGCTAAGGTGTACGTTACTTGGGGCACACTGTATGATCCGTATCGTAAGCTATGATGTGAGGTGTATGTGACTTGGGGCACATTGTATGATCCATATCGTAAACTCAGGTGTAAGGTGTACATTACCTGGGGCACATTGTATGATCCGTATCGTAAATTCAGGTGTAAGGTGTACATTACTTGGGGCACATTTGTATGATCCGTATCGTAAGCTAAGGTGTTAGGTGTACGTTATTGGGGCAAATTTGTATGATCCATATCGTAAGCTCAGGTGTGAGGTGTGCGTTACTTGCGGCACATTGTATGATCGGTATCCTAAGCTCGGGTGTGAGGTGTACGTTACTTGGGGTACATTGTATGATCGGTATCCTAAGCTCAGGCGTGAGGTGTACGTTACTCGTGGCACATTCGTATGATCCGTCTCGTAAGCTCAGGTGTGAGGTGTGCATTACTTTGGGGACATTGTTTGATCCGTATCGTAAGCTAAGGTGTGAGGACTACGTTACTTGGGGCACATTTGTAGTATCTGTATCGTAAGGTCAGGTGTGAGGTGTACGTTACTCGGGGCACATTTGTATGATCTGTATCATAGGGGCAGGTGTGAGGTGTGCGTTACTTGGGGCACATTTGTATTATCCGTATCATAAGCTTAGATGTGAGGTGTACGTTACTTGGGGCACATTTGTATGATCCGTATCGTAAGCTCGGGTGTGAGGTGTACGGTACTTGGGCCACATTTGTATGATCTATATCGTAACCTCAGATGAGAGGTGTGCGTTACTTTGGGCACATTGTATGTTCCGTATCATAAGCTAAGGTGTGAAATGTACGTTACTTGGGCACATTTGTAGTATCTGTATCGTAAGCTCAGGTGTGGGGTGTACGTTACTCGGGCACATTTGTATGATCCGTATCATAAGCTAAGGTGTTAGGTGTACGTTATTGGGGCACATTTGTATGATCCATATCGTAAGCTCAGGTGTGGGTGTACGTTACTCGCGGCACATTTGTATGATCCGTATCATAAGGTCAGGTGTGAGGTGTGCGTTACTTGGGGCACATTTGTACTATCCGTATCGTAGGCTCAGGTGTGAGGTGTATACTACTTGGGTCACATTTGTATGATCCGTATCGTAAGCTGAGGTGTGAGGTGTACGTTACTTGTGGCACATTTGTATGATCAGTTTCGCAAGCTAAGGTGTTAGGTGTACGTTAGTTTAGGCAACCGTAACCCATCTTGTGTCAACTTAACCCTTTAATGGTCAAACAGTCCAAAAACTACTTTGCAGTGGTCTTCAGACATGGTTATTTGAAAGGCCTAGAGAAGGGTTTTTAAAAATAGTTACCACTAGAATGACTGCCTCGGTAACCGAGCCAGTCATTCTAGTGGTAAATTTTCAGAAATAGTTTTCTCTCGGCCTGCAGATAGACACTGGCTAAGTAAAAACTTTTCTTTACCATTACCCGTTTAATGGTCAACCCACCGAAAAACAATTCAGTGGTAAATTTGCAAAAATAATCTTCTAAAATTAAAATATCTTGAAAAATATTGACCATCAAAATGCTTAATTGACATGTCAAGTAGTATTTTATGCGCTTTGAGGCGCTGTTGACACAAGAGGGGTTGAATTCCTTTATTTTCGAGGCAGGGACCTCCTCTGTGCGTGCGTGCGTGCGTGCGTGCGTGCGTGCGTGCGTGCGTGCGTGCGTGCGTGCGTGAGTGCGTGAGTGCGTGAGTGCGTGAGTGCGTGAGTGCGTGAGTGCGTGCGTGAGTGCGTGCGTGAGTGCGTGCGTATGCATTATGTAATATTGTAAACGCACCGGCTCAGAATTTTCAAAATTGGAATAATTGAAACTATTTTTCCTGGGTCAGAATTTATGCCCCTTGGCCATTATGTTTCGAGTTCTGATAGGCATAATTTCAAAGTCACGAGGGACTAAATGATCAGGAAGATTAAAATGTTCAGCCACATGTGTGTCTTCCTCTAGGCTAATATCTGAAAGGTGTCTAGTTGCTCGGCATCGTAGTGGATTTTTCGTTTCGCCAACATACTGCTTTTGACACAATTTGCATGAAATTAAGTAAATGACATTTTCAGTAACACAATCTAATTTCGACTGAAATTGAAATTTGCTTTTGTTTTGAAAGTTTGTGAATGTACTCTGGGAAGGAAGAAAATTATCCAATTTACACCTTTTCTTTTCACATTTCCGTGATCCTCCTTCACCTACAATCGGACGATTATGACGGACGAAATTTCCAAATTATGCAAAGTGTCAGACTTTATTTTACGCAGGAACCGAGAAGAGTACCCTCTCATTTTGAGGGCTTTGAATAAGGTCGATTCAGCTTATGATGATTCAAAGGTTTTCCTATCACTCGAATTTCTATGAAAACGAATTATTTGTGATTTTACAAGTCCCTTGAAAGTATGCGGTGGATGGAATGATTTCTTGTGCAGTAGCTGATGCGAGTCGGTTGGATTAAAATAAAGTTTGTAGTCTAAGTAACCAGTTGTTTCATACTTTATATACCTGTGTATAAAGTTACATGCCGGAAATCTACGGACATCTCATCAATTTCAGCTTTTAGTTTGATATTCGGATCATGATTATTCAGAATGGCCAGGAATTCGATAAATGCTTCCTTACTATGTTGCCAGATCATGAAAATATCATCGAGGTACCTGCGGTAAATGAGCGGCTGATTTGAACAGTTTTCGAGTGCTTCCTTTTCACACTCTGCCATGTAAAGGTTAGCGAAACATGGGATGAACCGCTTAACCATTGCGCAGCCACAAATGTGTTGGAAAATTTCACCAGAAAATTCAAAGTCATTGCCTTTCAGATTAAGCTCTAATAGAGCTATTACTTCTCTGTCCGGCCTATGAGTGTCGGGGTAGTCGGCAAATGCTCTACGAATAGAATTTAGACCCTTTTCGATGTCAATGTTTGCGTACATAGCATCGACGTCTATCGTAATTAAGAATGACTTTGGAGGGGCCGAGATCTTAGAGACCTGGGCTAGGAAGTCTTTAGTGTTTTTTAGATAGCTAAAATGTCTATTTGCAATTGGTTGAAGATGGTAGTCGGTAAATTCACTAATCATATATGATTCCGAACCACAATCTGACATAATAGGTCGCCATAGTGGTGTCATTGGGTCTGTCCACGAGTCAACAGACTTATGCATTTTAGGAAGAAGATAAAATTGCAATGATTGATTAGAGTCTGTACTATGGATTTAGCCCAAACAAAATTAGCATTACAAATGTTAAAGTGGATGGCTCCATTTGACAAATGCATGTTCACATGTCTGATATACTGACACTCTGACGATTCATATGGGACTATCTGTGGTTGCACCTGCCACTATTCAATCCTTGGCTTTTAAGCCTATTGTACTCTGACCCCATCGCGGCTCTGGCAGTATATGTATTTATTTTGTTGACACACTGGCAACGCGTGGCTTCAATTTCCACACGCTAACTTAGCCGACAGTCATGCACCCATTAATTTAATTTGTTGATCACCATCTCCCCGGTGGGGGATCGAACCGCCATTCTGCAACTCCGCATGGCATCAGCACCCAGACATCTTTCCACTGGACCACCGCGCCAAGATAAGAATCTTGGTTTTAGCAGACCAACTTTCACATGTCTGATATACTGACACTCTGACGATTCATATGGGACTATCTGTGGATGCACCTGCCACTATTCAATCCTTGGCTTTTAAGCCTATTGTACTCTGACCCCATCGCGGCTCTGGCAGTATATGTATTTATTTTATTGACGCACTGGCAACGCACGGCTTCAATTTCCACATGCTAAGTAGCCGTGCACCCATGCATGCATTTATTATTATGATTATTATTATTATTATTATTATTATTATTATTATTATTATTATTATTATTGTTATTATTAATCAGAAATGGTAGCATCGTTGCTGAGTATGACATTATCTTACAAGATGCCACAAAATGGGCACTTCCGATTAATAAAGCACAAACACAAATTAGGATCTATGCTATTCTGGACGCAAAGATTACACCACAATTGGCGAACTTGACACTATTTGGCGGACTCGTAAATATGATTCATGCTACGGACAATATGAAGAAAGCATCACAAGGTCTGTAAAACAATGTTATTATTTATATACCTGATCTGTTAATGACGCCTGTGCCTCATCATTTAACACATCGCTCAATATTTTGCAGGGAAAATGTCGAAACGTAATAGGTCTATTGACTTTAACGCTGGCGAAATTCGCCGAAGTCACATTGGCGCTGACCACGGCCTGGTTCTCGTACAGCCGCTATTTCGGTAGTTACATATATATACACCTGTGCAAAAGTTAAGCACCACCCTATTTTTACGCACATGCGAGGGTATATTCATGTGCTATGAAGAAAGCAATAGCATAAACATTTATGTACCCATCCATCTTAGTGCAAGAGGTAATAATGCAACTAGAGGAATGCTGATTATGATGGTGGGGAAACACTGTATGTTTTTGTTTGAACTTGAAAACGAGGCCTGAATATGGTTACGTTGACACAACTGACAACTATTGCCCTACAGTTGACACACGTGGCTAGATTGTCATTAATGGTGTCTGAAAACGAAGTTTAACATCTGTGCACTAGTTTGAGACTGTCATTATTAATACCGGGTATATCCACCTTGTGCCTGGATGACGGCCTGGACACGACGTCTCATGCTGGTCACCAACCGACTGATACGCCATTGTGGTATTCGTTGCCATTCAAGATGGAGTGCGTCTGTTAATTCCTGTAGGTTCTGCACAGGAGGATCCCTCCTTCTCACCATGTTTCCCAGAATGTCCCAGATATGCTCAATAGGGTTCATGTCAGGGCTCCTTGCTGGCCATGGTAGGGTTTCGATGGCATTCTGGCGGAGGTATTCATGCACAGCTCTAGCACGATGTGGTCGGGCGTTGTCAATCATGAATATAGGGTGGGTTCCAGGTGCATGATTTACAAAATGAGGGACCACAACTCTATCCAGTATGGAATCTTGATATCTTTGTCCATTTAGTGTTCCTGGTACAGTCAACAGATCCAGCTTACAATCAAATGAGATGCACCCCCATATCATAACGGACCTCCACCAAATGGAACTTCTTCCATGATGTTACGTTGGTCGTACGCCGTGCGTCTGGACCTCCATACACGAGTTCGACCATCTGTGGCATGAAGCAGGAACCGACTTTCATCGGACCAGTGTACCCGTCTCCAGGATCTCATGTTCCAGTGTCTTCTTTCGTTCCACCACCTCAGACGCTCCTCTTTGTGGTGTGCAGTGAGGAGAGGACGTCTGACAGGTCTCCTAGCTTTCATGCCAGCAGCATACAGTCTCCTTTTGACGGTAGACATTGACACTCTATTGCGCGTTTCTCATTGCTGGCTGAGCACTCTGCTGTTGGTGAATGGAGATCTCCTAACAAGGCGTACTAGGGCTCGATCATCACGGGCAGTAGTCTTCTTCGGTCTTCCAGATCTAGGCCTGTCCTTCACCTCGTTAGTTTGCCCATGTTTTGCAATCAAACGACTGATTACAGTATGGTTAATGTTCAGCTGTCTGCCAATCTCTCTGCATGACATACCAGTGGTATGCATGCCTATGATTTGCCATTTCACACGATCACTTAACCTTCGTCTTGCCATAGCGGTTCACAATCAAGAGCTAATTCTCTCTGTACAAATAAACCACGGTCATGAACACAAAATTCCTAATCTTGTCGCCTAAATCTGTATGTAATGTTCTACACCTCAAACTGGACTTTTACATAACTGAACACGTGTGCTATTTCCCGCCACCCACGGACATCAAGCGGCGTGAAGTCATGCATGCATGTGCATTTCGTACTTGGAATTATGTCAGCTAACGCGGGGACAAAAAGTATGGCAGCCTAGTTGTACCATCATGTTTCTACGTTCTATTGTTTTTGCTGGTGCTTAACTTTTGCACAGGTGTATATATTAACCTACATAATACACGAAATACTTAGGCCGTGTTTTCACTGGAGAGTTAATCGGGAATAACGCAATACCTCAGTGTGGTGTTAGGTCGGTTAAGTCTCTAGTAAGAACACGGCTTTAAACAGGATTAGGCAATGAGAAACAGGCCTAAGTTGGTTGGATTTACCTAGCGAAACTGAATCCACGTAGTTTTCACAACAGGAATAACTATTACGCGAGAGTAAGGCCGTGTTCTCACTAGATACTTAATCAGGAATGTGATATAGTGTGAACAGTGCCTAACATTTAACTGTTTAATAGATCAAACCCATGCTTCAATTCAACCGGTTCCTTAAAGCCATTCACCACATTTATCGTAATGTAGACTCACATAGATTTCCTATTGCACAGGTGGTGAGCAATCAACGTGATGCCCCAATATTACCCGTAGCCATGTATCAAAAAATATGGCTATGCTACATCGGGAAACTCAAAATGTATAGATTCATTTGTTACCTCGATGCCCGATTAGTTGTTGAAGTGAATGCACTCTATATTATTCCATTTGCTATATAGCCACAGGAAGGATATATTTATGAAACAATTGTCTCGGAATCTTCAGAAGTATCTATTGGCTCATTCAAACTAGTGCAAAGAACCGAGCACACCTAGGCCGTGTTCTCACCAGAGACTTAGGCCGTGACTTAGGCCGTGTTCTCACTAGAGACTTAGGCCGTGACTTAGGCCGTGTTCTCACTAGAGACCTATGCGGTGTTCCCACTAGAGATTTAATCAGGAATAACGCCACACTGAAGTATGGCGTTATTACTGATTAACTCCCTAGTGAGAACATGGCCTAAGGCCTCTTTCTCGTTGCCTAATCCTGTGTAACTATTTCGTGTACTATGTACGTTAATATATAGCCGACATATCGGTTTGCATTCACACTGCTGGAAGATAGCTCTGGACTGAGCGGTGGCATTACCTGGTGGAGAGCAAGATAAAATTGTGATCGTAGCGCTACCTGACAGACAGTGAGAAACCGCCGATTTGGTGGGACTAAATTTCGAAATAAATGGCGTATTTATTCCGTTAGAACGGCCAGTTCAATGAGAACGCTAGCCGATGTACCTGATGTTTAACCCCCCCCCCCCCCAAATAGTGGCTGTATGGCCGTGCTCTCACTAGAGACTTCGGCCGTATTCTCACTAGAGACTTAACCGCCGTAGCGGAGGTATGGTGTTATTCCCGATTAACTCTCCAGTGAGAACATGGCTTTAATCAGGAATAACGCCACACCTCAGTATGGCGCTATCACTGATTAATGCCCTGTTCTCACTGGGGAGTTAATCGGGAATAACGCCACACCTCAGTATGGCGCTATCACTGATTAAGGCCGTGTTCTCACTGGGGAGTTAATCGGGAATAACCCCATACCTCAGTATGGCGCTATCACTGATTAAGGCCGTGTTCTCACTGGGGAGTTAATCGAGAATAACCCCATACCTCAGTATGGCGCTACGCCGGTTAAGTCTCTAGTGAGAACATGGCCTTAGTCTCTAGTGAGAACGCGGCCTTAGACTCTATACCCGATTAATTCTAATTCTAATTCTAAATCCAATTTAAACTAGAAGTCACACGAGGGAGATGCTGACTCGCACCTTTTTGTTCCGCCTTTGCAATGCACTTAGTGGCATCCTGGATCGAGATAGTTGATGCGTTGAACTCAAACTCAACACAATCATAAAATGTAGTAATATGAAGAAGACGTGCGCTAAATCCGGTGATTCCAGCTTCTTGCATTCAAAGATCTATGGTCAAAGATGTGCACAAAAATGCAGACGGTAAATTTTGAGGATATTGGCTGCGTTTACATATGGAAGCAATAACGATATATCGAAAAAACCCGCTGATTTTGTAAGAATAAGTTTCGGAAATAAGTGACGTATTTATTCCGCGACAAGAGTCAATCCAATGGGATCACTAGCCAGAATACCTCTTATTTACCGAAATAGCGGCTGTATCAGAACAAAGCCTTAGCTATTTGATTCTTTGTCCCGCAACTAGTACAACTTCTAGCCACCTATCATAGGAATGGATGTGTCAAATGTGATGATTCTAACTACTTGCGTTCCTGATTTATGGCAAGAATGTGTATTACGGGATGTGCTTTGTGACTCCGTGACCTAGATATTTGACCGTTTCACCTCAAGCTCATTTTCCCTAGCCATCTACGATATGAGTCGATATGAGAAACTTGGTGAATCTAACTTTCTGGACTCTAAAGCTACTGTGTGGATAAACGACCGACCGGCCGACTGACCATCCGACCGCCCAATCACCTGCCTGCCCAACCGTCCACCCACCCACCTGCCCGACCGACTGACCAGCCGAGTGACCGACGGACAGACCAACCGACAAAGAGACATTTACTCGCAAGTAAATATTAATTTCTTATTTCCCTAGCACTAGCACAAATGGTGAACGACCCATGTAATAAGGCATCTGTGGTCTGCGAGGACACATATAGGTGTATTACGCGAGGATACGGACCACTCTGTGAATACCGATGCGTGGGCCACAATTGTTATAATGATGGAATCTGTATGTTGGATGTTGATAGAAATCCCTTTTGCAAGTAAGTGCATGTAATCGTATGGCAGGATGATTGTCGCATACATGTGCGAATTTATGTCCGTGGGCTGGAGGGGCCCACCTGGATACGCCCCCCCCCACCTACACTAATTGACGAAACTATATTTTTCTAACAGCTTTCGATGTCCTCTTTAAGATTATGTATGTTAACATGTGATAAACTGGGACTCAATATGGTTTTTGATGGGTTATATTAGAGCTAATACCCACAGTGAAACAGACCATATTACGGGGTAGGGGTATTAAAAACTTAGATATCTTTTGATAGAATCATTGTAGATTAGTGATCGACCACTAAAAATGTTTCTTATAGCATCATCTATAATTGCATATGGGTTACATGGAAATCAGTTTGATTATTAGGTCGGCAGAGGTCAAAAGGTCACAAATCTTCGCCACGGCTTAAAATCTAGCAACTATATGTTGCTATCATTGACCAAGCACCGGTAAATGAACATTATAGTTTTAACAAAAAGGCACCATTTGACAAATATAATGAGTAAAAGTTTACTCATTTAATAAAATAGTGTTACTATGACAACTGACAGCGTAGCCAATTTTTGAGAATCGATGAAAAATGCAATCATTGTAGACTAACCTTCAAATGAGCATATCATCGAATCACACCACTTGGCTCGAGTCACTGTTCACTCTATACAGTCCGGCCATTATTCTCAGTGGGTTCAGGGATGTATGTCTTTGGTGCATGGAATCGCTTCCAAATAGCTACCTGATAGGTAACCCTCTTTATGTGCACGCGGAGGCAAACTCTCGGGGGAGGTAAGGTGGATAAGTCAACGTTTTTCTTGGGATTGATATTTTTCTATGCATCACCACATTTTGCCAATAACATTGAGAAACGAAGTGTGTTTGTTATGGGAGTAATCTTGTACATTCCCCAGGTGAAATCCTCTAATTGAAGAAAGAGATTCTCTGTGATGCCCCATGACTCACTGATGGTTGTATAACATTTGGTGACGGCATGAAGACCCAAAAGGGGTAAAACAGTAAAGCGGTGTAAAATACTTAGCCAATCTTGAAATGTCCAACAGCTTTCGATTGTTTTCAGAAACAGTATCAATTAATACATGTGTCATCATGATTTGGGCATAGTGCAGGAGAATTAAAACTGCATCGCTAGGTGAACGTCTGATACGCACAAAAGCATAGCCCTCTTTTGTTGTATAAGCACAATAGAGAATAACCCTTAATTGTGTCTGTTTCTTCGTTGTCAGATTCTATAGCTTATTTTCGATTTTTGCTTTTTTATTGGTTCAAATAAATCTGTATTCCTTTCAAGTCTCTCTGTTATAAAAGTCTCTTTGGCCAGTTTCCCAATCGACTCAGCAGCCATGATATCAGTTTGGATATGGGTAGGTGCAGGAGCACCAGCACCAAAACGGAACAGCTTATCATTATAATCGAAACTGAAAGGATTCATGAAGCTTTCTACTGACTCCATTATATTTACAGTGGCTGCCTCACTTTTGCGTACCTGTGAAGGACGGACATCCCAATGTCTATTGTTCCTATCTGTCTCGTCTGTCATATCTTCCATTTGGAGCATTGTTTCCACATCTCTTGCTCTTTCGTGTGCCGTCTTCCCCCCAACGTCGATGTGCATCATAGGTATTCAAGATAACAGATACTCCAGCCACGCTTCCTCCTACTCATGAATGCGATTTTGCGTGCTTCATAAATGTCTCCTCTATTGTGTTGTATACTGCCCACAAATTTCCAGGCAAAGTGGATCTTACAAAACTTATAGCACCTAGCTTAATCAGCTCCGTTGCTCCAGGGTGTGATTCTTCTTTACTTGCCAAGAAAACAGATACCTTGCATAATTCTGCCCATCAAAACTAAAGAACCGGTCGGCCATTCGATTGCGACATGTTCCGTACAGATTGTAATTGTGTGTCTTAACGGTATTTAGGAGCGACCACATCAACCAAACATGGTCCATGTAAGATAACCAAAACTGGGCAGTCTTACCTAATTCGGCATTGCTAACTCGCAGTCGCAAGTCTGAGTAGTCATTTAGATATGAATGAAATGCTGCATCATTCGACAACAGTTCGAACTTCTCTTTGGTTCTTACTTCCAATAATGTGGTTACTTTTGCCAATGAATTTGGTGGCAAATTCTGTAATAATTGGACCCTTTCGTAGAATGGTATTTGTAGAATAGCCATCGTTCAAGACCTTCAGCCATTGCTTTGTGGCAGTAGATGGCCCGGCTATAATTCGTACCATACAGCACACCTTTAATAGATCCAGAAAACATCAGGCCAGATTCTAGTAGAATCTCAGTGAATCCAAATCCACTCATCTTCCTTCCAATATGATTTTCATATAGGCGCATGCCAAATGAAAAGTACCAATCATAACTATGTGATCCTTCTAGTAGGCTGGGCCTTTCCATATGATAGGCTAAGATTTCATACACACGCCTAGATCAAAGTTCGTTATGGCATATTTCTGCCCAACATCTTCCGATGCCTTTTGGACATTCTTAGACACTCTTTTACAGTGGCATATTCTGTTATTGATCAAATGCTTTTTAATTACATCTTACTTCTTTGATTTTTTACCCCTGAGCAGTATTTGTTGCTTGATTAGCATATAAGATCCATTTATATGTAAAGCAATTACTTTACACAATTTCGATTAGCTGATATGCTCATTTCATGTTTAGTTTACAATGATTACATTTTTCATCGATTCTCAAAAATTGGCTATGCTGTCAGTTGTCATAGTAACAATATTCTATTAAATGAGTAATCTTTTACTCATTATCTTTGCGAAATGGTGCCTTTTAATCAATCTTAAGCTGTTAAGACTAGAATGTTCCTATATCGGTGCATAGTCAGTGATCGCAACATACAGTTGCTTGATTTTAAGCTGTGGCGAAGATTTGTGACATTTTGACCTCTTCCGGCCTCATTATGAAACTGATTTGCATGGAAACCATATGCAATCGTGGACGATACTATAAGCAACATTTTGACTGGTCGATCACCAATCTACACTGATTCTATGAAAATCTACTTAATTAGTTTACAATGAATGCATTTTCATCGATTCCCAAAAATTGGCTATGGTGTCAGTTGTCATAGTAACAATATTCTATTAAATGAGTAATCTTTTACTCATTATCTTTGCGAAATTGTGCCTTTTGATCAATCATAAGCTGCTAAAACTAGAATGTTCCTTTACTGGTGCTTGGTCGGTGATAGCAACATATAGTTGCTAGATTTTAAGCTGTGGCGAATATTTGTGACCTTTTGACCTCTGCCGGTCTTATTATGAAGCCGATTTGCATCTAACCCATATGCAATCATAGACGATACTATAAGCAACGTGTTGAGTGGTCGATCACCAATGTACACTGATTCTATTAAAAGATATCTCAGTTTTTAATACCCCTACCCCTTAATATGGGCTGCTTCACTGTGGGTATAAGCTCTAATATAACCCATCAAAAACCATATTGAGTCCCAGTTTATCACATGTTAACATACATAATCTTAATGAGGACATCGAAAGCTGTTAGAAAAATATAGTTTCGTCAATTAGAGGGGGGGGGGGTATCCAGGTGGGCCCCTCCAGCCCACGGACTATCCTGTTTTGATGGATGTTCCTGTATTTAAAGGAAAACTCACATCGTCGTGGATATGTAGGCCATATTGGCTAAACATATGTTATTACACGCTTAGGTGCATATTTACGCGAGTATTTCCACGTGGTATAACCGCCCGACAGAGCATTCCGGACGTCGCTGTGCACGAAGCTAAGAAATTAACGTTTGAGTACATCATCTGTGAGAGTGACCGTGTTTAAAGTAATATAAAAGCTTACCGGATTTTTCAAATTGATGCAAGTATTTCTTCAACTCCTACAATAGCAATAAACAATTTGCGGCCAGCAAAACCCACTAATATTTGTTAGTTTTTCAGAAATCGTGAAAACGCACGACCTGGAGAGATTTATAATCAGCACTTTCCACCTAAATCGAAGTTTTGCTCCATCTACATTAACTATGTCTATGTCTTTGTATGTTTGACGTGAGCTAATTCATGTATCTGTTCAATGACACAACACACTAGCTTTCACCGAGCAGTAAGTATTTCAAAAATATATTTTCCTCGTGCACTGTAATTAATTTCGCTGTACAGTTCATTGCTTTATTTACATTTTCTGGTGCAGCGTTCGTTGCTACGACACTACAGTTCGCCACGCGTACACGCTCCGCTCTAAGCTGTTTGCTCGAGTTGATAGTATGCGCGATATAGTTGCGCACTCACAAGATTGCACTTTTTTCATTATTATCAAAGCGCCTGGTCCTGCGGAAGGATATTTATTACAATATCGATACTATTGAGCTGATAAACACCTTGTCTGTTTGGCCCATGGAGATGTTGTTTGAGTCTTTCTCAGGCCATGTTCTCACTAGAGAGTTAATCAGGAATAACGCCATTCTTCAGTACGGTGTTATTCCTGATTTAGGCCGTCTTCTCACTAGACAATTAACAGGCGTGACGCCGAGATACGGCGTTATTCCTGATTAAGTCTCTAATGAGAACACTGCCTAAGGCCGTGTTCTGACTAGAGACTAAGGCCTCTTTCTCATTGCCTAATCCTGTTTAACTATTTCGTGTACTATGTAGGTTAATATATAGCCGATATATTGCTTTGCATTCACACTGCTGGAAGAAATTCCTGGACTGGGCGGTGGTGCTACCTGGTGGAGAGCGAGATAAAATTACGACCGTAGCGCAGACTGTGAGAGAAAAGGCTGACGGTAGCGCTACATGGCAAATTTTGAGGGAATAAGCTGCATTCACATAGGGAAACAATAGCGATATATCGGAGATAAACCGCGGATTTTGTGGGATTAAATTTCGAAATAAATGACGTATTTATTCCAGTACAAGAGCCAGTCAAGGCCGTGTTCTCATGCAGCCACTACTTCGGTAAATACCAGGTATATCGGCTAGCGTTCTCAATGAACTGGCTCTTGTACCTGAATAAACACGTCATTTATTTCGAAATTGAATCCCACAAAATCGGCGGTTTAGCTTCCGATATATCGCTAACGCCAATAGCCTGCGTTATCAGGGCAAACGTTGACACAAAATGGTTGCCGCGTACACTAGGGCTTTCGATTTATGATCATGAATCGGATTAAACAAATTGAAATTGAGATCAAATTCTAGATGATATCCCGGAAACAACTGATCAGAGTTGCCGCAAAATGTTATAGATGAAAGCATCGCCTCTATGTTAACAATGGAACGAGAGTTTCCCAGATTCCATCATGATCCCGATCCAGATGCAATTACGTATATTTGAATCATGATCGATATTACATTCTGGACACGTGGATTACTAGAAGAAATTTGTCTCAGATTTTAACACGGCAAAGCTACTTCACTAAGCGAATGTCTGTTAACTTTGAACCTGGTCGATGAAAGATAATCCGTGGAAATCCTAGATTACCATTACACTCTCTTATGTAAAGCTTTTAGGCAAATCGAACGAGCAGTTTTCTGAGATACAACTGCGAATAAACAAACGAATAAAAGAACAGACACATAGCCAGACACACGGAATTCAATAGCCTCTGCAAACGTCTTTTGTGGGTCGATGGCAATAACGCAATAGTTCAAAGTGTCTTCTATATTTATGCATTGCATTCCTCGAGGGAGCTGTGTGGTTAAGGCCCTATCGGCGCTGTACCATATAAGAGTGTGATGGTATCCGCGTTATCAAAGCGTATGCCTATAGCTTTACGGGTTGCCACTTTGGATGATGAGGGCTCATGACAATGTTAAATATGCACTTTTGGCCCTTAAAATGCCTTGGAAATGCCCAACACGCAAGTGCCAGTGTTGCTACCTATACCGATCACCTCAGCCAGCTTGAGGCCTATTGCGATAAGCCTATGCGTATGGCAACTGAAACCGTTAATTTCATCGAGTGAATCAAGACGATTCCTATAGCTGTAGCATTCTCACATAAAGTACCCTTCCAGTTCTATACGTCACGTAGTTTATTTTGACGTCATATGATGGATGGATAAACTTGGAAAGGTCCATTCAGTAAAATTGACAGCTTTAGTTTTCCCTTTGTTAAGTCTTAGGCTGGATGTCCATGTCAGCGCTTCAATACTTCTTTCTTCAATGGAGAATGTTCATTAATTAGTAAAGATATACAATTCGCACAACTGACGTCATTCATTACGGATCTGATCAAATTCTGGATCTGTGGCTATTTCGGATACTCCCGGCCCGATGTGGCTGCGGCTTTACCACAAGAAACCGTGTACACTAAGATTGCACACATTTGGGCGTGCTCGGAAAACATCTGGAAAATCAGAAAATATCCGGGAAATCTGTAAAAAATCCGGAAAATCTGTAAACTTGTTATAATGTGATGAAAACGTGACGGCGATGGTCTTCAATCTAATTACTAATGTTTCAGATGTAACGAGAACGATGACTATGTCTACTCGGGAACACATTGTCAATGGAGTCAGGAGAAGCTTGACCTAACACGTAGCCAGATTATTGGCATCAGTTTGGGTTGTGGATGCGCCTTGCTTCTCGTCATCGCAGCCATTCTTCTGAGAAGAAAGAGAATGAGAATGTATAGAAAATACAAACCAGAGTATATAGATGAGTTGGGGTAAGGAACACGTGCTGTATACCAATATATGCTAACTGTGGGTAGGGGTAGAGTGGGTTGGGGTGAAAAGTTAGATGCATGGGTGGGAGAGTTATGTAAATAGGTAGATACATAGATACATCAGATAACGCAGCTTACTGGGCCGATGCTGGGCCGATACGGTGGCAATACTTTCAGGCCTGTTATCGGCCCAGTATCGGCCCAGTATCGGCCCAATATCGATCCAGTATCGGCCCAGTATCGGCCCAGTAAGATGCTTTATCAGGGATATAGATACATCGATGGAAAATAAATACCTATAGGAAAAGAATATCATGGCAATGTCATGTGTCTATTATACAGAGGGTATATAACTTATGGGGTATGCATATCGGACCAATTTAGCTGTATATAGTTAGAATAATGGAACTAAAAAATAATTAGATATTCACAGCTCGGCGTACATCGTCTAACACGATTCATGTTTCTTTCATTTGCAGATATTCAAATCAAAAAGAAATGCAATCAAACACTTACGAATCTGAGAACAAAATGTACCAACCAGGTACGTACATGTAATGCTGTGTGAAGTGGATGTGGCACACGCACGCACGCACACACGCGCACACGCACACACGCACACGCACACACAATCACACGTGCAGACTCACGCACACACGTACGCACGCACGCACGCACGCACGCACGCACGCTCACACGCACACACGCATGCACGCACACACACAATCACATATTCCGCACGCACGCCCGCGATCACGGGCACACGCACGCACACACACACACACAATCACGCACATACATGCAGATGGAGATACGCACGCACACACATAAACACTACGCACGCACGCATGAATACATGTATGGGCGCACATACGCAATCACGCAGTCATGGTCACACGAAGTCGATCATGCGTGTACGTACACGCAATCACGCAGGCACGGGCGCATGCACTCAATTACGCACACGTGTATTGAAGCGCTGACATGGACATCCACATCCTTACACGTTTCAGGCTTTCTATGTGTAGTCTAGCCTGATTCTCCATCGATCAATAGTTACCATCACATTACTTATTAATAGCAACAACTTCAGAGTCTGTACCCTAAGATTTCTACATAAGCTTCTACAGATTCCTAGAACCGGGTACCCGGCAAACAAGCGGGTATCCGTTACTATGAACTACCACTTTTGTTTGCTTAGCCAAGCAAGAGTGACGCCATTTTGATTTCTCAAATTGTCCTAAAGTTTTAGTTGTGTTAATTTGTGATACCTTCTGTGCCCTAGATCTTCTGTTATTCGCTATTATTGGGGTTACTTTGGAATCTAACGCATCTGAGAATCAGGTCGATAACGTTCTTAGAAGTATCCAGTTTTAGTAGAGACTTAGTGTCTCCTGCTT
Organism: Chaetoderma sp. LZ-2023a; assembly: GCA_034401795.1. Taxonomy (NCBI): domain Eukaryota; kingdom Metazoa; phylum Mollusca; class Caudofoveata; order Chaetodermatida; family Chaetodermatidae; genus Chaetoderma; species Chaetoderma sp. LZ-2023a. The sequence goes on from CM067368.1 coordinate 14,316,357, forward strand.
CCGTTGGTAACAAATGTTCTATTATTTTATTTAAAAAGAGGCGTATGAGAACGCGGAAATGTCTGGTAAGATCGCCTCCTTTACCCCAAATCGGCGATGAAGCAGTGTGAAAATATTGTGTGGGTCCTTCCCGGATAAAATTCACGGTAGCAACACTAAATCAGCATTTATGTCGTGTGTCGTGACTATGTCTGGTTTCATGTTTGTCAACATCCTTTTACGACCAGATTATTTTGTTATGACTTTTTTCTTAAGTCACACACCGCTTTCGTTATTTGGCTGCGCGGCTGTCGTTAAGCAGTATTTTAATGAATAGCCTACGTTTTTCTGCGGCAATTTCCGTTGTAGTATTATAATTGTTGTCTAGAAACTTGATTAGGTGTTTGTCACCACTGCGGCTCTACCGTGATAGACAACAGATGCATGTTTAAATCTATTTCACTTAATCTGTCAAGATTATGTCTCGTGTCGTTTTCAGCCAGCCTTGCTGCCTACCTGTCATTCTTTCAGAGTCGATTTTTTACATTATCTTAGATTAATATCGGAATGGTTAACGGCGTGCTTTCTGGTTCATTTGTTTTATACCTTTGTTTTGGATCTGCCTGGGTGTATAATTCTAGCGTTAGAGTTTTTTCGTCTGTCGTAGCGATTTGTTATTGTTACGTTAACGTTCTTCAATTCTGGAAGGGATGAATTTTGTTAACCTTCTTTATACAAGTTATTTTGAAAATTAAAAGGCTTCCTTCCGTTTATGTTTGACTCGCCTGCTTATTGTATCCTTATACGTACCATTCAGACCAAACCCGCTCCACCGGCTTGTGATGAATGCCATAAGTTTGGGAAACTGCTGTACAAAGAGGTGTACTATGTCCAACATTGACAATACCTGTTTTGGCCCAGGTTTGAAGGTTCCCGTTTTCAGTTGAATGGAGAGGTGTCGACACCTCTGGCGTGGTCTTACCCTGTTATGCAAGGATTCTTGCATATCTCTTCCCCTGTCTGGGATGGGCCCTATTCTAGGACAGGGTCTTGGTCTGGCTTTCGGGTGCGCCATCTCGTGTGGTCCCTTGGCGGTCCATTTGGGCTCTGGCCCATCAAGTTCCACCACTCCGTGGCCGCCTCTGGGCGGCCCATTAGCGATTGTTGAACCATCCAGCATGGGATCCGTTCACCATGACGGCTCAAGTGCTTCCCCATCCAACGATGAATCTTCGGAGTCAGAGGATGAGGACGCCATGGAGGAGAGATTGTTGTGGCTTGTGATGCTGCGGGAGGAATGTATGGGGGTTGATTCTGTCCTGGACAGAACCGATCTCTGTCTGTCCGGCTTGCCACAAGCCGTGATGAGCACTTCCCCAATGATGGAGGCAGCATTGGTACTGGGCATGCGTCCCGTGATAGTTGGCTTGTCAAGCACAATGGCGACGGGTGTTGTTGTCCGGTTGTGGCACTTACCTATCATGCCTGATGCCCGTGTCTGGCCTCGGATCCATGACCGTGACTAGCGCCCACGGTTTTCCATGTGAGCTGTCACCATGGACTGGATTGGTCCACGGGGTGGCTGCGGAACCGTATAGTGCTAGTGCCTGGGGTTTACCAGCAGTGGCTCCTTGCCGGGAGGGTATGGCTGGCAGGCCTGTAGGTACATCAATGGTTGACTAGTTTGCATGCGTATCCACATTGGAGACATACTTGTTTGATGCTCTGGCTTTGCTAGCCAGAGTGGACCCATCTGTGGTTGCTATCACCTCTAATGAGGCCACACCCTGTTCATCTGTGGCAGCCATTCAGATGGCGGAGCCTTGTCTGCAGTCCGGGTCCAAAGCATTAGCCTGGATCCGAAGCTTAGGGAGCTGTTAGATGCTATTTATGCAAAGCAGCTTTCTACCATTGGCCAGCTCCCTGCCGCCTCCATGGAGGTGTGGGCGAGATGTCGTATTCCAAGGGTGGAAGACGACAATTATTGCTCCATACCAACAGTCACAAATGATGATCGGTGGCTGTTAGGTGTTCTGAGAACTGTGGCGGGTGGCCCCGCTCAGTCGATTGTGGGCAGGAGCCAGATCTCTGTAGAGATCAAATGCTGTTGATACAAATGCTCTAGCGATAAACTGAAAAGGGATGCATGCACACGCGTATCCGCCCACCATCCTCCTCCAAAGATGCTGAGGAAGATCCAAGAAGAGCCATGCCTAGCTCTGCTGATAGCGCCATATTGGCCAACAGATTGGTTCACAGAGCTCTTGGAGCTATTGGTGGACAATGCAGTGAAACTATCCGGGATTCCGAACATAATCTCTCAGGCTAAGGGCCACTTCCTACACGAGCGGCCCTAAATGTTCAAATTGACTGCGTGGATGTTATCAAACAACGTTCTACATCGGAAAGCTTTTCTCAACAAGCTGCGAGTTTCATCGCAGCCCCGAGAAGGCGGTCAACCTTCAAGTCATACAACAACAAGGTTAATAAATTTGCAGAATGGTGTAAAGGAAAGTATTTCGATCTCTTTCAGGCAAGTGTTCAGCAAATAGAAGAATTTCTCTGTGAGCTATTCCATTCTGGTTTAGCTCCCGTTATGGTCGCTGGATACAAGTCAGCTTTGGCATCAGTTATCTCTTGTTTAGCCAACAGTGATAGTACAGAGGTGGCCCAGTTAAACGTGATGGTGAAGGGATGAGCATTCCCTGACTGAGACAATCAGTAGTCATTCCAGCCTGGAGTCCATCTTTGGTCCTTAATGTGCTAACCAAGCATCCATTCGATCCAATGGGTTCGCTTAGCCTTAAGCGTTTGATTTTGAAGGCAGTCTTTCTGCTGGCAGCTTCCTCAGCTTGTGGGCATATTAAGATCCATGCGCTTTCAGCAGAGAGGGACCGATCGATGTATTGTCTCTGGAGAAGGTCTACGACTGCCCCCGAAAGCAGAATTCCTTTCAAAGAATCAATCTTTGAAGTATCCTGGCAAGCCGATCATTTTACCGAAGTTAACCCGGTATGATCATGGTGTCAGTACCTACTGCTCGCTCCATGCTTTGACTAATTACAAAAGGCGAGCGGACTTCGCTAGGATCAGATGATAAGCATCTATGGGTCTGCCATAAAAAGCCTTATGAGGCAATTCATAGATACTATATTGCGCTGGGTAGTCGACGGCATTCAGATACCCACGAAATCGCGACCGGGCACCAGGTGCAATGTGCCAGGGCCCATGACATCAGAAGACTAGCCGCCTCCACAGCCATATACAATGGTGTCTCTATAAAGGACCCCATGGCCGTTGCTCAATGCCACTGTGAGTCCTCATTCACGGACTACTATATGAGGGGCATGGCAGACTCAGCTAATACACCCATCTTACCAGTTAATCCGAAGCTATTTAGACCCCACTGTTCGTTCTCCAATTAGTAGCATTATTGCTTTAGTAGAGACATTACAAGCATGGTCAGCGAGAGTAGTTCAACCAAGCAAGTCACGAGGATCACGATGAAGGTTGATGCCTTCGCGTCTAGAATCCTATTTTCATAAAGTAATCCGAGTTTAAGTGCTTATTGTATTCTGTATATATATATATATATATATATATATATATATATATATATATATATATATATATATATATATATATATATATATATATATATATATATATATATATATGTTCATGCTCATTCCAAGGCTATTCTGTGTCAGGTGTTGTTAACCAACTTGTCACATTTGTGTTTTCAGGGAAGGGTACGCGTTCGTAAATTCTCTCCCCTTGCAGGGGAAAGGGTATGTGGGGGTGTTGTTTATACAATTGTGAGTTGGTCAGAAAACCTGTTGGTCCTCTGGCCTTTGGCCAGATTTAGTCTCATTCTTTCTCTAGGGGCACTTAAGTCATTTCTGACTCGCCCCTTCCAACCAGCTTACTGACCAAATCTGGTGTTATCAGTAATGGTAAGTATTGATCGATGGAGAATAAAGGAAATTTCAATGTCCATTTCTCCGAGATCTAACAATACTTACCATTACATTACGGGCCCACCTCCCAGCCCAACAGAGGCAAGCCATGCGTAATTTCCTCTTGCTTATGCTATGCAAACAAGTGTTCAACATAACGAGTACCCGATTGTTTGGCGGGTACCCGGTTCCAGGAAGCGGTAAGAGTTTATGTAGCTATCTAAAGTCTTATACCACAAGCTCCATATCAATAAGCATGTAATGGTAAGTATTTTTAGATCTCGGAGAAAGAGAAATTGAAATTTCCTTCATAACACGGGTTACTGGGCCGGTATTGGTCAAGTAAGGGTCCGATGACCAGCGTTATCAAGCGTTAGGATGCGCATGAAACTATCCAGAAGCTAGAAGTCAAAACTAGAGGATGTTTGAAGCTAGTATGTGTATGAGTCAGTTTCTCAGCATATGCCGCTTTGGCGCTTGGCAGCAACAGCGCTCAGTCAAATTTTCCTCAAAATATGAAACATGATGTTAATAAAGTAGTAGACATACAATTCTTGCAAATGATTGTCTTTTAAACGTTCATGACGCGGATAGATATGGCATTATGTATTGCGACGTTAACCTACATGTGGCGTAATTATTTATTATTTATGACGTCATATACATGATTGACAGATCGGATGAGGGAGGGAGGGAGGGGAGGGGAGGGAGAGAGTGGAGGGGGGATGGGGGAGAGGGGAGGGAGAGAGCGGGATAGAGAGAGAGGGAGAGAGGGAGGGAGAGAGGGAGGGAGAGAGAGAGCGCGAGAGAGAGAGAGCGAGAGAGAGAGAGGGAGGGAGGGAGCGATCGAGGGAGGAGGAGCAAGGGAGGGAGGGGGTGGAGGGGGGGGAGAGAGGAAAGGAAAGGAGGGGAGAGGAGGGGAGAGGAGAGGAGAGGAGAAGAGAGGAATTAGGAAAATCCAATGTTACTCGCCATATGACCTATTTAGGGTATCTACTTCGTCATTTAAAGACGTGTTTCATTGCTGGAAAATAATCAAAATTAAAAACTGTAATCGCCCACTCAAGAGTTGATTTTCACTGGAAATCTTCTAAATAACATGCACAAGGAAGTAACACATTTTATTTTATTTTGTAGATGTTTCGTTTAATGCCGTATGAAACATCAATGAATGGTGCTGGCCATCAATGCCAGACTACAGGTAAGTTATCTAAACTACAAGCAAGTCTATTCCATTGTACTTGCTTCATCCTTCCCTTCTCCCTCTAATTCTAACAACACACACCTCCTCCTACCCCATCTGATTACACAAATCTTTGATATATATCATATTGTACTGATAACGAAATATTCCCAACAATAAGGTTTTTCTGAGCACCAAGATATGCCTCTTTCTCATTGCCTAATCCTATTTAACTATGTCGTGTTATGTGTAGGTTAATAATTAGCCGATATATCGGTTTGCTTTCACACTGCTAAAAATAGCCTCGGATTGGACGGTGGTGATACCTGTTGGAGAGCCAGATAAAATGATGGCCGTAGCGCTACCTGCCAGACAGTGAGAGAAAAAGTTGACAGTAACACTACCTGGCAAAATTTGGAGCGAATAGGTTGCGTTCACATAGGGAAGCAATAGCGATTTTCCGGGATTAAGTTTCGAAATAGATGACGTATTTATACTGGTATAAGAGCCAGTCCACTGAGAACGCTAGACGATATACATGGTACTTACCGAAATAGTGGCTGTATGAGAACACGTCCCTAGGCAGCAACAGCACCCAGACAAATTAGTTTCAAAATATTAGTCGAATTTCTTTTGACCTTGCCACGTGTGCATCACTTAGATGCCAACATCTCTTATATATTATTTTACACTACATGTTTAGATTTTAAGACAGTATGGCTTGAACCAGTGATAACTTTACATATATGTCACTGTGTCAGATGACATCCGCTAGGCGCTGTCATCAATAGTCCATTAGACACGTCGACATAAAAATAATTTATTTTTTCTGAAACAATGAAAGGAGCCCAGTGTTAAGTTTTCTTATCCATAGTGATGTGTCATTACCCACATTGCCGATCCACATCAGCTCCCAGTTTCTACATATGCTATGTATCTCAATAATGCTTTGAAATTCCAGTATGCTAACAAATTATTATCATTTTCAATACGAAATTTACTAAGTAATTTACAAAGAAAACCTGCCAAAATGAATTTTCTAAATGCAGCCGCTGATTATAAATGATTATGATTTCCTCCGGGAATTTTATTTGATTTAATTTGCTTTTTCCCCAGAAGGAGTGTTCTATGATATCGCCATGCAAAGATGAAAACCAGTAACATGGATGACATCACTATGACAACAGCTAGACTATTGACTGTGATATTTTAATTTTTATATTCTTAAAATAATCTTAACAGAAATATGCAACATATTTATTTTAAAACAAGTTTGTTGTAATTTTCCCTTTGTTTGTTTCATATCCATTAATCGTACAGTACACGTATATTGGATCTGTGCAGTTCATCCATCAATCATATGACGTCATAATCAACTACATGATTTGTAGGATAACGTCAAAATCAATTACGCCATGAACGAACATTTAATTAACAATTAAGCGTTGTTGTGCGAATTGTATGCCTTTATTATTTAATAAGCATTATGGTGAATATTTTAAAACTAATTTGACTGGGCGCTGTTACCGCCATAGGCTGCAACAACACCCAGTTAAATTAGTTTCAAAATATTCAACATCCTAACCGTATGCTTTGCCAGGGCTTAACCATACGGGCCTGTACAGTAACAGATGATTTGCCAGGGCTTAACCATACGGGCATGTACAGTAACAGATTCTTTGCCAGGGCTTAACCATACGGGCCTGTACAGTAACAGATGATTTGCCAGGGCTTAACCATACGGGCATGTACAGTAACAGATGCTTTGCCAGGGCTTAACCATACGGGCCTGTACAGTAACAGATGATTTGCCAGGGCATAACCATACGGGCATGTACAGTAACAGATGCTTTGCCAGGGCTTAACCATACGGGTATGTACAGTAACAGATGCTTTGCCAGGGCTTAACCATACGGGCCTGTACAGTAACAGATGCTTTGCCAGGGCTTAACCATACGGGCATGTACAGTAACAGATGATTTGCCAGGGCTTAACCATACGGGCCTGTACAGTAACAGATGCTTTGCCAGGGCTTAACCATACGGACGTTTTCAAATTTATTTCGCTTTAGGTAATATTAAAACCTTTATTTTAGTCTATGCCCAACTGTTTTAGACCGCCATAAAACAATAATTGTTTAATTTCTAAATGTTGCAGGGTGAAATGAAAAGCATTTAAAGTGTAATGTTCTCTAAGTAGCCACACCCAATGCTTGTAGCACTGAGTATCTAACATAACCTTCTAATAAAACACAATAGTCTTCAGGAAAGCGCTTTAAAGATTTTAAAAGAATAAACAATGTTCAAACTGATATGTTACCATGGTAGCGATTTAATATAGGGATCCGACATATCAACTATCTGACGTCATGATCAGATACGTGGCTAGTTTGCTGACGTCACAATCGTAAGAAGGTATTGTTCAGTCATTAAAACGATCGTCGCTAGTGTACGAATTATAGGTCTTTCATGAATTTACAATTTAACAGGGATTATGTTGAATAATTTGAAACTAATTTGACTGGGAGCTATTGCTGCCATAGGCAACAACAGCCCTCAGTCAAATTAATTTCAAGATATTCAACATCTTGACTTTTATAGTTATGGATTTTGGGATTTAAGGGTTCAACGTTTTAAACCTATTTCAACACGCGCAAGTGGGCGGAATGTATCTAAATGGGAGGAGCATGGCTAGAAATTAATCTCTCTGTTGATGCCACTCATTACGACATCATGTGACTGCCTCAGGTTTGTTATCTATTCCTTGAAATAATTAGACAAGTTTGAAAGCCTTTGTATTCTGTATTTAGTGCAGGAAAATTGAAATATATATGTATTAATAATAATAATAATAATAATAATAATAATAATAATAATAATAATAATAATAATAATAATAATAATTAAGAGATATTTTACTGTAACACATAGATATGTTATATCTGTAATGCATAATGACAATAGTGTTTTTGATGAAGCCACAACGTTTCCTTGGCATAAACTGAATACATAGTGCTATATCTCTTAATGAATAATTCTTAAAAGTCATATCAATCACGTTGACATATTGAATGTAAAAGACAATACATAAAAATGACATGCAATGTCAAAAGGTATTCTATTGAATCGTTTGAAGCTAATTCAATAAAATATTCATCAACCTACCTGTATGATAGTCTTCAAATATCGATTATGTGACGCCAGGATTCCAAGGATCAATGGGGAGATCCTGCAATGTGACACTCTATCTCATGATAAAGCATCTCCAACATGGATAGATAGATAGATAGATAGATAGATAGATAGATAGATAGATAGATAGGTAGGTAGGTAGGTAGGTAGGTAGGTAGGTAGGTAGGTAGGTAGGTAGGTAGGTAGGTAGGTAGGTAGATAGATAGATAGATAGATAGATAGATAGATAGATAGATAGATAGATAGATAGATAGATTAAAACACATGAAATATGCGAATTAAAGGCGCTCTTTCACAACAGAATGTTTGAAAATAAAATTGCTACAATGGACCTTTCCAGTTTTAATTATACCCAGCCCATCTCTAGCTAAACTCCACACACACCTCACTCTTTTTGGGATGGATCGATCCGCGAATGCCCTGGCTATCAATTTCCAGAAAACTATACTAGATAATCATGTGTATGATGTCATAATAAATGACGCCACTTATTCACTGAAACCCATTCATAATGACGTATATAGATGATATTTCTTGACTTTCTCATCTCCTTGCTTTCCACATGACACAATCATGAGTTAGCGCTTATTAGGGCAGAGCTGGAGTAGCCAGTTATCTGACCATTCACGAAATATGTCACGGTTATTCGGCGGCTCTTACTCATCATTTGTGCTACTTATATTTCTGCGGAGCTCGGTGTCATCCGCAAACAGGTAAGCTATCGAATTCACAATTCACCTTTCCAAGCTTATCCATCGATCATCTGACGTCATTTTACGTCATAATTAACTCAGTGGCGTGTATGTTGACGTCATAATCATGGCGTCATGAATGATTCGATATCGCCCGTCTTTAACGCTTAATAGTCCGACACGTTATACGAATTGTATGTCCTTGTTATTTAATAAACACTCTGTTGAATATTTGGAAACCGCGTGGTGGAGCTTAGCTAGAGATGGGCAGGGCATAGCTAAAATGGAGCAGTTCATTCCTTGCATTGTAACGTTCTTTGGCTTTTGCTTTGTTTTTCTTAGAGGGTGTTATACTGATTCAAATGGTACCACCAGAGGTCAAACCGTTGCCAATTTTGATATCCGCTTAAAATCTTGTAAGTGCCCATGCCATGACGGACAAAGGATTACTAAATGGGCATGTTTCTATTAACAGAAACAAGTGAATGCTAGCTATAAGTTGATACATCTAGAGTGTTATTAATGTCCGCCTAATTGCATATAACATATATGGAATCGTAGATGACACTAGAAGCAACATTCACAGCGATCACCTATTATCCACAAATGCGAGTAAAAATTGATGGATTTCCAAATATTTGTTTTCTCATTTATAAAATCGCAGATTTGTCTAAATGGACGCGGTTTTCATTAAGCTTAGAATACACATTATTCTATGGGCCTCTGGCCAGATTATTGTATCTAGAAACTAATGAGTAAAAATGAAATACTCATACCGGACAGAACCAGTCATTCTATTGATAAATGTTCGGCAATGGCCTTATCTTGACCTGCAAGTTGACATTCTATAAGTAAATCGTTAGATTACATGTATATGCACGTTTGATGATCTAGTATATATGTCGATCTCAACACGCACAAAGCATGGGCTGAGCTTAGGCAGACACGGCTCTCAAGATTGGCACGGTGAAGGGCAATAGAGATGTGTCATTGCGGGCGTCTTTAACCCTTGAATTTGTTCAAGAAAGGTTCAATTTCTCATAGAAAATGACCATTTGCAGACCAGGAGAAGAGTATTTTTTTAAATTTTACCACTGGAATGACTGGCTCGATAACCGAGCCAGTCATTCCAGTGGTAAAATTTTAAAAAATACTCTTCTCCTGGTCTGCAAATGGTCATTTCTCAATGATATGAGTGTTAAATCGTTATGGTCATGCTCCGTGAAATGATACTAGAATGAGTATTCTTGTCGGATTGGGATCCATGCGTGATGAATTACAAATAGATTCTGGAATCAATATGTGCTTCATTTTGACTGAATGTCTGCATTCCTTGATCCATTAGACCAGTCTCAATGAAAGGATCCATTTAGACCCCTGTCCTGCTCATTTATAGATTATTTCCATCAACTTTTCACGCCTGTTGAAACTAATTTAAACTTTGAAAACTGAATTCCGGGACTCTAGATTTCAAGGTACCATTACATGTGAGCTGTTGAATATTTTGAAACTTGTTTGACTGCGGATTAATGAAGCCTGTGATTGTGACTTCAGCTAACTGGTGACGTAATTGATTATGACGTCAGGTACTTGAGTGACAGATCGGATGCCGTCATTCATCTCATAGTGCACATGATTATCCAGCTATTTATATACATTCATGTGACAAAGTCCGACTAGAGGAGTGTGCAGTTGAGAAGTAACCCCGCCCCCCCACACTCCCCACCCCCACCCGCCCGCTCCACCTCCATCCAAATATGTCACGTTATTCAGAATTTCCCAATAGTGATTTATACCGTGTCATTTCCGTCATCAACGCGAGTATTGATTTATGGTCTATATACGGGATTGTTCCAAGACAAAGCAAGTAGAGTATGGGTCAACGCTGTAGCGATCACAAGCAATTCACGTTAAAGCTCTTAACAGCAAAGTTCACATTATATGTGTCACGGGGTTTGGGTGGTGGTGTTTGTGGCGGTGCGTGTGCGTGCGTGTGCGCGTGGGGGGGGGGGGGGTGTTGTAACGGGACTACTGAACTGAGTGGAGTAATTTGAAAATCATCGAGCTGGAAACCTTAGCCACCTTAGCCGATAACGATTTCCGTGGAATTCATTAAAACTATATAATTATGTTTGCATAGTGAAGAATCTCTGACATTTGCGCGCTAGATAATCAGATATGCAAACCCGTGAGCGTGATATGTCAGCTCCCCTAACAAACAGGTAACAACAATCCGGTGTTTCATCATCCATTTTAATCAAAATATAAAAAAAGCAAAGAGGTTAAGATTAGGAAGTATCCGTCTCACCCGGCGCTCTATTCTGGGTTCTTCAAAACAACACCTACTTAAATTAGTTTCAAAATAGTCAACAGCTTACGGTAACCTGTATAGTTTTATGGTAATTAAGATTCAAATAGTGCAGGGATCGAATGACCCCGATATGGGTAAAATGTGGCTGGAGATCAGCTAGAATTAGGCGGGGCATAGAAGGCCTTTTAAACTTTGTCTTTGCTTTAAGTTAAAATAGTTATAGTGCACGTGGAAAAGACGTATCCAGTTTTAGCCATGCCCCGCCCATCTCTAACTAAGCTTCACCCACACCTCGCTCGTGTTGGGATTGATCGATCCTTGAACTCCCTGACTATCAATTTCCAGAAAACTATGCAGGTAAGTTGTTGAATAAGCAGCAACAGTATCCAGTCAAATTAGTTTCAAAATATTAGACAGAATGTTTATTAAATCATAAATGCATACACTTCGTAAACGTGTCGGATTATTATATTAAGCGTTTAAGACGGAGTAAATCGAGTCATTCGTGCTGTAATTGATTATGACGTCATCATACACGTCACGTAGTTGATTTTGATGGCATATGATGGTTGGATAAATTGGAAAGGTCCAATGGATGAACATCAGCTTACCATTATTGGCCATTACCCCTTTAACATGCACACATCAGAAACAATAAAAGCTCTACTACCGACGTATATGAGGTGCACATTCGATTGTTCTCTAATTATTAACTAAAATTGTTTGTCCATGTTGCCAATTCATTAATCCATTTCTTCACTCAATCATATGACTTCTTAATCAACTATGTGAAGTGTAGGCTGATGACATAATCTTTACGTCATGAATACGTCATAATCATGACGTCATGAATAGCTCGATATAGTCCGTTTTAACGCTTAATAGTCAGACACGTTGTAAGAATGGCTTTACCATTTAATAAACATTCTGTTGAATACTTTGAAACTAATTTGACTGGGCGTTGTTGCTGACATAGGCAACAACAGCACCCAGTAAAATTAGTTTCAAAATATTCAACAACTTTCCTGTAGAGTTTACTGGAAATTGAAACTCAGGGAGTACAGGGATCGATCAATCCCAGTACAGGCGAGGCGTGAGTGGAGCTTATTCAGAGATGGGCGGGGCATATCTAAGACTAGATTACTCCCTTGAGTAGAGAGAACAGTCTGGAATATGTTAGCTTCACCTCACTCTTATAGACTGTATATCTCCATATAACGTTCCGCGTTGCGCATCGTATCGTGTGCTTGTGGGACACTTGAATGCATTGGGCATGAGCCACGCCACACCTCCAGCTATATCGACCCGCCTCAATATTGTATATTAGGCGTAAGCGGAGACACGGCGAAAGATGGCAGGGACGCTTGCGGAACTCGTTAATGAAGTGTTGTCAGTTGTATTGAAGCACACGTCGCTTTTCTTAGGCAAAGGCAGATCTATGTCCTGTCACACCTGTTCCTCAGATAAATACGCAGGGTGGGTGACTAATGTTCCGTTGTCTTATCAAGGCAGACCTGGAGCGCAGGTCGCGATTTTGGCCAATGGAGAGTGTCGATCTTGGTCTAATTCTGTGGAAACTACAAACGTGTGATGAAAATATTTATACTATTTGCATTTTTGCCCCGCTGCTTCCCTCCCTCTCCTAACACAGGAGGACGATCCCAATGGCAAAGCCATTTGGCAACCGGCAATCATATGGGTAACTCACATAAAAATTGGTGGACTTTCCGCAAAGGAAAAGATAGTGTGACGGATTGAATTTGTATGATACTTGACAGTTTGAAGCCGCCTTCAGGCCCCATTGTGCCGAGCCTTATTATTGAAGTCATACACCATTGGAAAGCTCATTCAATTTTCTAGACGTTTCATCCCGTGTATTAATTTATTTTATTTTTGTAAAATTCTCACTGTATTTGTATATATCCAATACACCATTGTCCCCCGATTTAGTAAATCAATCAGTCAATGAGGCATATATTGATATTATCATTAACCTGACAAAATGTTTGAAATATATAAATACGAATACATAAATGTTTAGAAATTGGATGTCCAATGATGTATGACGTCTATAATATTATGATGGCACTTCTTCATATAAACGGCTTGAAGTGCGTTGAACCTATAGCGAATCCATACTGTTCGAGTGTCATATGGTACAGCGACACACCCATATGGACACACCAACACAAATGGACGGGCATAGAGACACACGCACGCACAGACGCATCTGTATCAGGAACGTACACACGAACGCACGCAGACGCTTGACAATGCCCACGCCCAGACACCCACACGCGACGACACGACCACGGAATACGCTGAATGACGGGCATGCCCAGTGACACGTGACAAACTAGAACGGACAGGCCCCGAGCCGTACAGCAACAAATGGACAAATATAGGCCTATGCATAGACTATTAATCGACACGCCCACAATGGAACAATAAGTAATTAGTAGGAATGGGCACGTGCAAAGTATAACTCCTGTAATTCAATGTAACCATGTTCTAATGTGCTGTTATACGGTTATATTATATACGTTAATTATTATTAGTTAGATTAGTTAATTATATTCCTAGGCCGCATTCACGAACAGACACCCCATCACTCACTACACACAAATTTGTTGGCATAACGACAGAATCATATTTAAGAGTGGACAAATGTTGACGACGGACAGTTAGACAGTTAGTTATAGTTAGGGACAGTTAGTAAGAGTTACAGTTACAGACTCGGACGGATTTAGACAGTGGTCTCTGACCGCTAGTGACAGCCGGTGAGTAGTGGGATCGTCAGCTATGTAGTTAGCTGGCTGGTCAGTTAGAGAGAGAGAAGAACGTAAGGTTAACGTTGTTATGTTTTATTAATAATAAGTCTCTTTTAGGAATCGATTGTAGTTAAGTAGAATAGGTTTAGAATAGGTAAGCGACATGTGACTAGATTTTGGAATTATATGTGTAAACTATAGGATTAAGAAAGTTCAGTAAACGAGCCATCATTAATAGAATACAGCATTGTGTCATCCATTCCCTCCATCTCCGCTAGAAGGAAGATGGCGGAGTCGGTACGCGGGTTGAGACGATGGCGAGCTAAATCCCAATAAGAACCACCAACCTGGCCACCCGTCAAAATCAACGACCGGTACGATATTAATATGGTACCGGTGAATAAGACGGGTGGTCCGGTGGTTGGTTCTTATGGGGATTTAGCTCGCCACCGTCTCAACCCGCGTACCGACTCCGCCATCTTCCTTCTAGCGGAGATGGAGGGAATGGATGACACAATGCTGTATTCTATTAATGATGACTCAACTCGCAACTGTAGTTCACAGGGACTCCTATCAAGTCCAACAATTGACGTCATCAAACCACGCTTTAGCGATCGCAACTGTAGTTCTCTCCAGCGGCATATAGCATTAGCACTATGCCTTGACCACTGGCCTGCGTTCTGTTGAGCACTGGATTATATATAAACCTGTACTTAAGCCAGCTATTAGATGCCCTGCATCCTCTGTCCTTAGCAACTGCTGGTGGATGCTGATGCATTGCGTTTGTCTGGGTCCATTATTACCCCGTTCACTGCCATGGCTATTCC